>JAFVLL020011582.1:0-24555 GCA_021397915.2 Tor tambroides
GTTTCAATATGAAAAATAACTTTTATATTGATTCGATGGATTTATTGCATTTTGGAAAAAAAGAGTCATGGATTTATTGCATTTTGGGAAAAAAAGATCTGTTTTTATAATAAATCTTTGAAAATCAAACTCTGGATTTGAATTTTTAATGTTATTATAACCTAAAGATGCTATGTGAAAGTTTGAAACAAAAATTTGTGGTTTTCATCTTGCCACTTTCTTGGTAAAGAAAACACATTTTTACTCAAATTAATCAAAATGGATTTATAGCGTTTTGGAACCAAACTCTTCAAATATTGTAACAAATGCATTGCTCATAGTTAGTTCATGTTAGTTAATACATAATCTAATGGTAACAAACAAAACCTTATTGTAATGTTAATATAATCTTTACTATATCAAGAACAATAATCAAAAATTCTCATAATACTGCAGCCCTGCCCTGTAATTAATTATTTCATTCTTTTTCTTTAATTTTTTTATCATTTATATACTTAATAGGCTATGCTATTTACATACTACTTTTATATTCATACTACTTATTTATATTATGCATCATTATATTAAGTCCTCCTATTTTTTTGGTGTTGTTATTTAGGGGAAAAGCATCAAGATCTGATGAGAAGACTTCTATATCCAGGTCCTGCATTGGGAGATTTTTTACAGCAGACAAACAGCATTTTTTTATCAAGCAGCAGTGCAGAAAAAGCAGCCAGCGGAGTAGCAAAAGAAACTGCACCTCTACCATCTAATCCACAGCAGTCAACCAGCAACTCCCAAGGCAGCATAAAAACTTTTGTTAGCTCTAATCCAACACTTAAAGCAGAAATATGCTGGGCAACAAAAGTTGTAACGAGCCACTATTCTTACAAATCATGCGAGCATGTAGGGAGTATTTTCCAAACCATGTTTCCCGACAGTAACATAGCAAAGCAGTTTACATGTGGGGAGAATAAAGTGGCATACCTCACCGTGTTTGGGATAGCTCCCCATTTCTCTTCCCTGATGAAGACCAAAGCCAAAAAACAATCTGGTTGCGTTCTTCTATTTGATGAAAGTTTAAATCGGGAAATGAAGAAAAGCCAGCTTGACATTCACTTGAGATTTTGGAATGACAATCAAGTAACCTCAAGGTATCTGACATCTTTTTTCCTGGGTCATCACACCGCAGAACAAATATATGAGAAGCTTGAGACAGTGTGTTCAGATATAGGCTTCCACAAACTGATTCAGCTGTCGATGGACGGCCCAAACGTGAATTGGAGGCTCTTCTCCATGGCCCAGCAAATCATAGAACAACAAACAGGCAAGAAAATGCTTAACGTTGGAAGCTGTGGTTTGCATATACTAAACAATTCCTTCAGAGCAGGGTGTGCATCCACAGACTGGGACCTGGGAAATGCTCTTTCTTTTCCTTAAATGGTTCCACTAGTTCCACATCCTTCCCTCTTGACTTCTGTAGTCATCGATGGCTGGAAAATGTAGAGGTGGCTGAGCGTGCCCTACAGATTTTGCCTTCTCTGAAAATATACATCAAAGCTGCCAAAGCGAAAACTGTAACAGAACCATCTTCTAAATCATTCAAGACTGCTCAGATGATTGTTCAAGATGACCTCTTCCCGGCAAAGCTCAACTTCTTTAAGTTGGACGTTGGAGAATCAGCTGGTTGAAAAACTAAAGGAACTGAAGGACACTCTTTAATAGGCCCCACCATGTTTGGCTTAACCTTGGATAAGCTAGTTATTGTTTTTACACTATATTTTGTTGCTCATTGGAGTTTCATTTTTGCACTATTTTCACTGCAGTTTTTTTGCACTTGTGTTGATAATTACAGTTTTTTGCCCCCCAACTCAACAGCCTAAAGGGCACTTCCGTGCCAATTTAAGTTACTGATAGTGTTATTCATGCAATGTTTTTGAGGGCTGCTCAAGATAAGGCAGAAAAGGATATATATATATATATATATATATATATATATATATGTGTGTGTGTGTGTGTGTGTGTACAGGTGCATCTCAGAAAATTAGAATATGGTGAAAAAGTAGCACAAATTCCAGCATCAGTGAGGTGTGGCATGGAAGCGATCAGCCTGTGGCACTGCTGAGGCACTATTGAGCCTTCAGCTCGTCTGGATTGTTGGATCGACTGTTTCTCATCTTTCTCTTGAAAATATCCCATAGATTTCATATGGGGTTCAGGTCAGGCATGTTGGCTGGCCAATCAAGCACAGTAATATCATGGTCAGCAAAGCACTTGGAAGTGGTTTTGGCACTGTGGGCAGGTGCTAAAGTCCTGCTGGAAAAGGAAATCAGCATCTCCATAAAGCTTGTCAGCAGATGGAAGCATAAAGTGCTCCAAAATCTCCTGGTAGACGGCTGCATTGACTTTGGACTTGATAAAACACAATGAACCAACACCAGCAGACTACAGGACACACCAAATCATCTCTGACTTCAGAAACTTCACACTGGACTTCAAGCAGATTGGATTCTGTGCCTCTCCAGTCTTCCTCCAGACTCCAGACCTTGATTTCCAAATGAAAAGCAAAATTTACTTTTATCTGAAAAGAGGACTTTGGACCACTGAGCAACAGTCCAGTTCTTTTTCTCCTTAGCCCAGGTAAGATGCTTCTGACGATGTTTCTGTTTCAGAAGTGGCTTGGTAGCCCTTTTCCTGAAGACGTCTGAGCGTGGTGACTCTTGATGCACTGACTCCAGCTTCAGTCCACTCCTTGTGAAGCTCTCCCAAGTGTTTGAATCAGCTTTGCTTGACAGTATTCTCAAGCTTGCGGTCATCCCTGTTGCTTGTGCACATTTTCCTACCCAATTTCTTCCTTCCAGTCAACTCTGCATTTAATATGCTTTGATACAGCACTCCTTGAACAGCCACCCCTTTCAGTAATGACCCTCTGTGACTTACCCTCTGTGTGGAGGGTATCAATGATCGTCTTCTGGACCATTGCCAAGTCAGCAGTCTTCTCCATTATTTTGGTTTCAAAGAACAAGAGATACCCAGAATTTCTACTGTATGGATGGTCATTTATTGAAACTCAAATGTAAATATTCTAGTATTTTGAGATACTGATTTTTGACTTTCATTAGCTGTAAGCTCTAATCATCAAAATTAAAACAAAAAAAACTTTTGAAGTGTTTTACTTTACATGTAATGAATCTAAAATATATGAAAGTTTTACTTTTTGAAATAAGTTACAAGAAAAAATGAACTTTTTCACCATATTCTAATTTTCTGAGATGCACCTGTATATGTGTGTGTGTGTTTGTGTGTCATTTGAAAGCATACAATCTATAATTTCCATATTTGGTGACTGATTTTATTTGTTGAACAACTGACATAGGAAAAATAGCAAAAAGAAAAATAGAAATTTCAAAATGGTATGGCATAGACTACAAACAATATGAATACTTTCATAAACCTAAATTATTCAGGTCAAGTTCAAGGGAAAATGTGCTGTTATTTAGTATACAGAACACATTATTGGTGATCAGGCACTCCTAAAAGAGCTCCAGAACTTTTAGCACATGGAATAAGAGAAGGAATTAAAATAGCACCAGAAAATATGAAAATCAAACTATAGCTTTACCTTCTCTAGAAACTTATGAGGATCAATCATTAATAACAGTAGATCAATTTTGAATTTGTGGAAAAGAACGACTATTGCCCATTTACCAATTAGATGAAAAGGAATATGCGTACAAGTAAAACTACTATAAGAAATTGCTTTGATACAAATAGGGAACAAAAGTTACAAATTAACAAAATATAAAAACAGAGCCTAAGGTTTATGTAGATTCAACTGGACAACCATTTAAGAAAAAAGACAAAATTAAAATAGGGATTGAATCAATATTTATCTGCATCACACAAAACAAAACTACAGAATGGATTAATTATATAATCAACAAAGATTTATTAATTATACAGATGATGCTTTAACTGCATTAGGAGAACAGGCACACGAAACAACTAGAAAAACTTGGCAAAATAAACAAGCACTCAATTGGTTCTAGACTGAATAAATTTATGTAAAGATGGAAAAATATTTAGTGAAATTGTGATTAAATTAAAAAATTTAAGAACTGAAATTTAGGCAAATGCCCTGCCTTCTACTTTAAATATCAAAGGTGCTGAAATTCTAGTACACACTTTCATCACCTCGCTGACTAGACAACTGAATCTCTCTTTAAAGACGATTCATAAACTTACATTCCAAACTCTGCTGCTCAACTATTCCAAGAAATTCTCTCACATTACTAACATTTTACATACACTTCACTGGCTGCCTGTCATCTGTCATATTCAATGCAAGTCATTCAGTGTCACATTCAGTCTAGCTCCTGTGTAAATCTCAGATCTCAATCGATCCTAAAGCCCAGCTTGCACACTCGGTTCCTGTAACTTTGTATGAACCCAGCATTCAGATTAACAGGGCTTTCTGCACATCTGCTCACACACTTTGAAACTCCATCCCTCACATCCATACATGATTATAAATCTGACTTCAAAACATTTTCTGGAGCAGAGGTTTGAGATTGAAGATTTGTTATAGAGCAGATTGTGTGACTGATTTAGAATTATTATATAATTGTTAATCATTTGTGTTTTGAAGATGACCAAAACTGTTATGGGTTTGGATTGTCACAAGAGTGCATAAATGACAGACTTTTTTTTTTTTTTTTTTTGGTGAACTATCCCTTTAAATACATTTAGCCGTGTGATGGACTGACCATTTGTCCATGGAGTTTCACTGCTTTGGCCCAAGATATGGGATCAGCTCCAGTAGGCCCAAGAGCCTATATATAAATATAAATAAATTATATATATATATATATATATATATATACACACACACACACACACACACACACATATATATCTATGTTCTAGTTATGCTCAGAGCTAGAGCACCTACAATCAATGGAAACGTGTCATTTTGTTCAGTTTTATTTCAGTTTATTTATAATATTCCAGTTACGCTGTTGCATTTCCCAGAAAGGTAGAAGTTTGGCTAATATTTTGATTTCGAGGAATCAACGCAAGAAATTCAGTGACACCTCTACATAGTCGAAATTAGAGGAAATCTATCACAACCGATCACTATTTGAAACTACATCAAAGATGACGGTCAGGTATGGCCACAGGAATGCATTTGCACAAAAGAAAATTTTAAAAACCTGGCTTCCGGTCTCATCCGCATTCAGCTGCAGTGTGAACGCAGCCTTGATTCCACACAACATTTTTCTTATCACACTCTTTAACTAAGAGAGTCTAACAAACAGTCTTACATTTGTGTATCTATGTGAAAAGGAAAAAAGTATTACACTGTCAAGCAGCAAAACTAGCTGTTTTGTACAGCTAAAAATAGCTGGACGCGGATGAGACCGGAAGCCAGTCCCATAAAAACTACGAATGGCCGCCCCCCCATTTTTACTGCAAGAATAAAGTGTATATGTGAACCTAATTTTACACTGAAGGCATTTAAAAGGTTTCTCTCCAGTGTGAACTCATATGATCCTTAAGGTTTTCTTCTCTTGAGCAACTCTTTCCACAGTGAATGCACATGAAAGGTTTTTCTCCAAAGTGAATTTTAACACGTTTCTTAAGGTGTTTGTCTGTGAAACACCTTTCTCACTAATGACATATAAAACTGTTCTCTCTTGAATGAATCCTCGTGTGATAATTAAGGCTTTCTTTATATCTAAAACCCATTCCACACTGATCACATATGAATGGCTTCTCTCCAGTGTGAATACTCATGTGGGAATGAAGTTGCTTTTTCTGTATAAAACTCTTTCCACACTGAATGCATTCAAATGGATTCTCTCCAGTGTGAATTTTCATATGAGTCTGAAGGTTTCCTTTTAATCCGAACCTCTTCCCACACTGTTGGCAGGTGAAAGGCTTCTCTCCAGTGTGAACTTTCATGTGGGCATTAAGGAGTTTTTTCAGTGTGAAACTCTTTCCACACTGAAAACATTTGAATGGCTTCTCTTCACTGTGAGTTCTCATGTGAATCTTAAGACCTCCATTTCGCATGAAACTCTTTCCACACAGTTCGCAGGTGTAAGCTCTCTCTCCAGTGTGAATTCTCATGTGGGCATTAAGGTTTTTTTTCTGTGTAAAACTCTTTCCACACTGAGAGCATATGATCGGCTTCTTTTCATTGTGAATTTTCATGTGGACTTTAAGGCTTTCTTTTTGATTGAAAATTTGTCCACCCTGTTGGCAGGTGAAAGAGCTCTCTCCAGTATGGATTTGCATGTGGGAATTAATGTTGGTAGTTGGTATTTTTTGAGCTTCTTTTTGTGAGGTAGTCTTTTCAGTCTGCGAGGAATTAATTGAGTTTTCTTCCGTTTTGAAGTCATGATGTTTCTCATTGTGATCTTTCTCTTCTGTTTCATTCAGTTCTTGACTCTCCTCTTTCAGTGCCATCAGGTCTGAGGTGAAATAAGAAAAATACAAGTTCAAACCAGTTTAATTGCACAAAGCAACATACATCAAAACATTTAGACTAGTGCTGTCAGTCAGTTAATAATTAACTAATTAATTGCACATATTCAGTAATCACATATGAATCTTTTTTTCCCCCAAAGATTTATTTTGGGCATATTTGCCTTTATTATGACAGGACAGTAGCTAGACAGGAAGTGAAGTTGGAGAGAGAGAGAGAGAGAGAGAGAGAGAGAGAGAGAGGGGAGGGGGGGGGGGGTGGGATAGGGAAAGGTCCGTGAGCCGGCGAGAATGACAAAAGGCTGTAAGGAAAGTGTGCGGAAAGCCCTTATATGAAGATGGCTTGGACGTGTTTTATGTAAATGACTAATCTTGTGCACGCGCTCATTTAGAATTATCCAAATTCACTAACATCAGAACGATATTAAGAACTAATTCATGTAGGTACGAATGTTTTGTGAATTAGGAGATTATTCATGAGAAGTTCTTCTGAGCATACAAATATGAAATAACCCACGTAATTATTAGTGAATGAGTACCAGTAAAATTAAAGTTTATAAAATGAACACGAATGTTCCCACATCCAACCTTGTCTCAAATGCAGCATAGAAGCAGTGCTTTCTCTTTAAGAGCTGTTGTACATGACGCTGATTTAATTTCTTTTTCACTCATTTAAGACTGTTTACACGAGGCCACTACTCAGAGACCTGCTTTAAAGACAGTGCGGCAGTACCAAATTAACTTCTCTTTTGCATCTCATTGTCCTTGAAAGCATGTTCATATAGTCTACTGAAACACTATACAAAGGATTCCAGGAAAAACATGGATCTGCGTTAACTGCATTAAATATTTTTAACACATTAAACTGGGAAGAAAATGTAATCTCACAACCAAGGGGATAGTTCACCCAAAAATGAAAATTCTGTCATTAATTACTCACCCTCATGTTGTTCTAAACCCGTAAGATCTCAGTTCATCTTCGGAACACAAATTAAAATATTTTTGATGCATTCTGAGAGCTCTCTGACCCTCCCATAGAAAGCAATGGAATTAACATGATTAACATCCAGAAACATAGCAAGAAGATCGGTAAAATAATCCATGTGACATCAGGGGTTCAACCGTAATTTTACAAAGCTACGAGATTACTTTTTGTACGCAAAGAAAAAAAAAAAACGACTTTATTCAAACAATTTGTCTCCTCCGCATCACCCTAGCACCATTTTGGAGAGTATCCACTGAACGTAAACAGCGTATGCTGTACTGTGTCAGCTGCGCCACGCATGGCGCGATTCTCGTAGCTTCGTAAAATTACGGTTGAACCCTAATGTCACATGGATTATTTTACCGACCTTGCTACATTTCTGGACGTTGATCGTGTTAATTACATTGCTGTCTATGGGAGGGTCAGAGAGGTCTAAGAATGCATCAAAAATATATTTGTGTTCCGAAGATAAACAAAGGTCTTATGGGTTTGGAACAACATGAGGGCGAGTAATTAATGACAGAATTTTCATTTTTGGGTGAGCTATCCCTTTAACGCATTAATTTTGACAGCACTCACTTAGATAAGAACAGTATCAAATCCAAACACGTATGCTAAATCCTGTATCTACTAAACTACTGAAAGAGGTGTAACCTGTAATCTCAGAACTTCTTGTCAATATTTTTAACTTTGCTTTATTTAGTACACTTCCCAACTACAGCTGCAATCAAAATTATTCAACCCCCTTGACCTTCAAGACATCTTACTGCAGAGAACAAAATTTTATGAAAACAACTCAAAGGCATAAGTAAATGATTAGATTAAGTTTATTAATACCCATTTGAGTGACTCTGAGAAAGTAAAGTTGGCAATAATGAAAAAACCAAATTGGCTCTAAACATTCATATACAAAATTATTCTATTTCCAAAAGTCAAATTTGGTGCAGAATATTTTATTCTTTTTTAACCCCCAATAAACACTGCTTGTATGTGCCTAGAAGCTTCTGTAACATCTCTACTACAATCTCCTCGCCTGACAAAGCTTCCAGATCACCGATAAACTTTGGTTTTCACATTGCCACTGCCTTCTTCAAATTCCACTAGATATTTTCAATCAGATTTAAATCTGGAGATTTAACCAAAAAAAATTGTGCAAACAAAAATCTTACTGGATTATTACAACGGCAAAAATAATGTTTGTAAATGTAAAATGTTATTTCCTACTGACACACTACAGCAAAAGTTAGAAATAACTGACTTAAAACCATTTTTTGTTGGTGAAAATACTAGTGGCCTAAGACTTTTGCACAATAGTGTACCCTCTGATGTTCATTCATGTTTATTTTGCACTATAACTTATTAAACTGGAAGAGACTCTTGCTCCTCACTGCTGTATGAACTGAGGTGCTATAGCGATCAATCACTTCACATTTAAAAGCGTGAAAATGCCATTCATTGTTTGAATTTCGTGATGGAATGTACAGGATTTGAAAGCGGAGACTTTGTTTCTTATCAGATTTTTAATTTATGATATAATCGGCCCTGATCATCAGCTGATTTTGAACAATCGATTGATGGCCAATAGTGAAATAAATATGGTCGATACTGATTATTGGCCATACATCAATTCATCTCTACTGATGGAGTACAGGAGTTCCTGGCCACTGTTTCTTTTGGCTTGCTTAGTTGGAGTCATTTAATTGCTGGCAATATTGTTGAATTGACTGATTGCAGAGACACTATTAGAAGAGAGCCGAACTGGTCGATGACATCACTGAATCAATGATGAACTGACTTTAACTGGAAAATTACTGTTATTGTCCTCTAGCATTATTTAAAAACTATTATCCAGTTTGACACTGTAAAGCTGCTTTGACACAATCTATTGTATAAAGTGCTATATAAATAAAGGTGACTTGACTTGAATGCAATAATTGTCTAATGTTCTTCTTATACTCAAATCTGTCATTTCTGTTGTTGTAATATTGTCGTTTTGCTGGCGATACACAGATCAATGTCAGCAAGCACTCTGATTCAAACCATGCAATTACAGCTCTTACTACTTTTTTGGATGAAATAAAAGCATGGCTTTGGATGACTAAAGTAGTGAATCACTGTAGTTTTATACAGATTTCAGAAGGCTGTTCTTACAATTTTCTGAAGCTCAATGAGTCAAAAACAGAACTTTTATTTGTCGGTATGCCAACAGCTTTGCATAAATTCAGTAGATCTTATTTTAATACTGAATGTGCTTTTCTCCTTGTATATGCTTCCCTTGAAAGACAGTGTCATTATAACTGTTATGCTGATGATACTCCACTCTATATTTCTCCAAAACCTGACAAGACTGCACAACTCTTCAAATTTAAAAATAGAGGTCGACTGATTCATCGGTTTTGCAGATTAATCGGCACCGATAGTTGATTGGCGGAACTATTGGTTATTGGCAAATATCCATGCCGATAGTTTTCCGGGTTGTGTGGAGTGCTGGAGTGGCTGAGAAGGATCCGCTGCCATTATACAGTACAAGAGCGGCCCCTAGAGGCAGAAATCACTGACAGCATGTGTTGTTTGTTTTGAAACTTCAAACGCGCATTTAAATGCAGCCGACAGAAAATCCTGCCGTGGAACAGAGCGGCATTCACATAGTTTTCCTTTGAATTACACTATATTTGTCCCAAATCGTTGTTAATGTACATAATGACTTTATGGCTCTAAATTATGTATTGTGCATTTTTCATCAAAATGTTTGTTTTTCTATGCCTCTAATAAAGTCTGTATGCCTCATATAGAGAGCTGTAATATAGCTCGCGCTTTCTCTTTCTGTTTTTTTAAACACCGAAATTCAAACATTGTTCATTCTTGAATTGAACGTGACACGTCCGGTTATACCTGTGACTTCTCTTGACGCAGCACTGCGCTTTTAACCAGTGTGTGACTTACATTTAGTTTTTCAATTTTGAGTAGATAATCATGCAGTGCTCTAAAATAGAAGTAAATAAAGTAAGTACACATACAATATCAATAACCTATGTATGTAAATTTAATGTTATGGCCTTGTGTAGATATTTAAAGATGGCCATCTTTAAGCATGACTGTTGAAATGGTAATACTTAACAGTAAGAGTCCATTTGTAACATTAATGAGTGTGTTCATTTCAACATTTACTATTACCAACAGGCTACATTTTTACATTTTAAAGTTTCTTCTTTTAACATTAGTAAACCATGAAATAACTTTAATGATCGATATAATAATTAATATTAATATTTTTATTCATTTACAAAGTATGGTTCAGTAGTGTTACTGCTTTTTTAAGAATAGTAAAGCACTATTTTAGCTTTCTTTCAGTATCCATTTTAAAAACTATCGGTTGATTAATTGGTATCGGCCAGTGTGGTCCAACCTAGCTATCAGTATTGGTAAAACCCACTATTGGTCGACCTCTATTTAAAAATATCGAATATAGCCTACATAAAATCATTTTCTTGTATTAAATTGGCAAGCCAAAAGAACAACCACCAAAAACCTCCACCCATCTAGATTTTGATGAAAGGATGTACCATTATGTTGTTTTTTCACAATTAAGGACCTGGTTGTTTCATTCGAAGAGTTTATTAATTTTGATAATCATAGCTTTTTCCAAAATTAACACTAGAGTTTGTTTTTAATGTAAATGACAGTGTAAAAAGAATACAGGGCAACCTGAGTTATAAGTAACAAACAGCATCATGTATGAGCTCATCTCTGTAAAAATCCACCTGTTACTGGAGATCTATTGAGAGTTTGTTCCTCACATTTAAGTTGTTTGTTAATGTGAAGGAGATCCCACATGTGTGCTGCTACATGAGTTCATTTCTGATGACAGAAGATGTGAAAAATCACAACAGATGTTTTCTTTAAGCCTAGCTCACACTGCGATTTTGGCCATGATTTGGTCATTTGAGACAAATTTTGAAAATCCTAAAAGATTCCTATAGTCCTAGGCTAAAGTCTTTGATCGCTGGTTTGACATGTTCACCAACAGCCGATTAATGACTGTTGCAATCAGATTTTACCTCAGGATGGCCGCACACTAAACGATTTTCAAATCTTAACTGATTTTAAAACCATGGGAGATCACAGACATAAAGACCGTTTCAACTGATTTTTAGCCTTATAATCCTTTAAACGCACACACTAGATGATTCGACCAGACCACAAGAACACACATTTGTCGACTATAGGGATGATTTCAGTGACAAGATCTCATGGAGACTCGCGAGATTAATTTGAGTTCGGAGACGCTCTGTCTCGATCAGGAGCGGTTAAATAACCGTAATGACACCACATAATAGAGGATTTTTTGGACAAAAAAATAGCTTGACAAGCCGCGAATCAGGCCACACCTCCTGATTGTTCAGGGGTGCAAAATTGGCCTTAAAATCCTCTAGTGTGCAGCCAGCTTCAGTCAAAATTCTGGCAGTGTCAGAAGATTTGGCGCACAGTCCTGCAGAGTGACTTCTATGGCGAACATCAAACTGTCTCTGTTTTTCAAGACAAGCCATGATCAGAATTAATGCTAGAGATTTTTTCTATCCGCCAAAAACTCTGGCGCTCCTGGCCACCGCTCACAGAACTACTTGTTTAGGCTCCTTCTGTATTATTTTTATATCTCTATTTCTGTAGAGCTGGACACTTTAATAATGATCAAAGTAGTGAGTTCAGCTTTGAAAAAGAAAACCAACCTGTTTGATCCTCAGTATCTTCATGTTTGACTCTGAATTCTTCTTCAATCTTCATTTCTTCTTTCTCCCCTTTAATAAACACAATCTTTATTTGTTCCTCAGTATCTTCATGTTTGACTCTGAATGTTTCTTCAATCTTCATGTCTTCACTCTCCTCTTTTATAAATGCCATCTTTATAATAGTGTGCCACGTCAAACTCAGTTGCTTCAGCAGGAGTTTTTCTGTGTGTTTGGACACTTTTTCCTGTTTAAGATCAGAATAATTAACAGAAAGAAAAATGAATCCAAACTGAATCTCTGGGTGTGTCTCAATCAGCTCCCAGTAGTCAGTGCACTGGTAAGAGAGTAAGTCGAGTGAGTTAACGGCCTTAAATCACCTGATAAGACAAAAAAACAACAACCAAAACTAGCATTCATATTAATTGTATTTTAAAAAAAAAAGAAAAAAAAAGGTATTTTCTGATTTGTAGATTATATTTAATAGATTCCACTCTCATGAAAACATTTGCAGTTGGTTTGTAAAAGTTAAACATGTTTGTTGTTCTCGTTGCTGTTTTGAGCAGCAGGTGTCGACAGCGTGCAGCATTTCGAGCGATTCAAAACAGTGAATCATTTTATGAAGCAACTGATTCAGTTAACTCGGAGTTTCGAAAAGCACCGTTTCTCCATCATTACTTGCCAGTGACTGAATTCATGTTTATGACAAACTGACTCATAATATAGGGTGCAAAATAAGAACGTTTCTGTTACTCATACAAAATATATTTCATTAATGACAGTAGATAAAGCACTGCAGTGTTACATTCTGCAATAATTTATTTCACAGCTTTTTATACAATTCTCTAAACGAGTTGTGTTTATTTAAACACTTTAAACGATTAAAAGCACATACCTTTCTTCAGCCGAGTCACAGACGCAGGACCGCGGCGCAGACTTATGACGTCATAACGCTAGACAAAATAAAAGTCTTTTCCGCTGAACTCAGAATTTTAAATTTGAAAACAATATGAATTGAAGGGATGATTTTCAGAGCTCTCAAAAGCCCAAAGCTATCAATACAGTTGAGATGAGCTTTATATCTAGGCTTATAGCCTATCTGTATGTAAGCAAATGTGAAGTGCTTTCATGATTATGAACATTTGTGATATTCTCAATCAAGGATAATATTGCAAGCATCTTGGTCTTCAAATTACAGGATTGGAAAAAATTTGTAGATCAATATTAAATTTGTTAACTGAAACTGAAACTTTATGTCAATGTATTCATCATATTCCATCTCAGTTTCTTCCTGGAACACAAATTTCATCATTATTTGGTTGAAGGGGATTTCATTAAAGGGCCATGACTGTAAAGGATTACATTGATGGTTGGTTTGAAACAGCTGATTTTGACTGTCTGAATGGAAATCTTTAATTAAAACAGTTCAAATAATTTCTTCTAAATGTAAATGAAATGTGATTTCCCCAGATGATCTGTGTTAACATTGTCTGTGTCTAATTTCTGCTGAAATGTAATTATAATATTAACAAATTCTCTGATTTCAATTATTGGAAGTATTGATTTATAAACATCATCTTCCCCATATCAGCCCTCTAACAGATACAGTACACTGAAAATGAACAAATTTGTCTTCTATAAAGATTGGATGAAAAGCATAATATGGCCTGGGTTTGACCATATTGATTTCAGTGGCAATGAACTTTTGTATGAGCAATTTTGCTTAAAATACTGTTTCTTTAATTGGCAAAAATATGACAACATTCAATTATTAATCCTCATTTTCCCTTATTAAGAGTGAACAGTTCTGTTAATAAATACAAGATGCAATAACCAGTTTATTAAAAACTCACACTCTAGAAGTACATCTATCAGAAAAACAAAAAAATGTAATTGTTAGTTATTTTAGTGAATAAATATTAACGTCAAAACTATAGGTGTGTTCTGTATTGATTATAAATCATATTTAGTATCGTCCCAAATGGAATACTAATGGGCTCTATCCGAAATTGCCCCCTATACCCCCTATACAGACAGCCATTTTTAGTGGCGTCCGAAACCATAGTGGATGTTCTCGAGGGCACTCATTCAATCCCACAATGCACAGCAATAACGAGTTTACAACCGATGTACACTCTGGAGACGGGCATTTTTCCTAATGCTTTTAAAAAAGCGGACGTGAAACTACTTTTAAAGAAACCGAACATGGATTATTCTCTCCTTAATAACTACAGGCCAATTTCGAATATTTCATTTTTAAGTAAGATTTTAGAAAAAGTTGTACTGCAACAGCTTAATTTTTAGATGAATATAGTATTCGAGAGAAATATCAGTCAGGTTTCAGACAAGGTCATAACACGGAAACAGCATTATTAAAAGTAGTAAATGATCTGAGATTAAATATAGACAAAGGTAAAGCATCGGTTTTAATTCTTCTGGATCTAAGTGCAGCATTTGACACGGTTGATCATTGTATTTTAATAAACAGACTGGAAAAATGTATAGGTCTTTCAGGTAATGTTTTGAATTGGTTCAAAACATATATTACAGCAAGGACATTTTCAGTGAATATAGGTGATTGTACATCAAAGAATCATGACATTCTATATGGTGTTCCACAAGGCTCCATCCTCGGGCCAGTTTTGTTTTCATTATATATGCTTCCTTTGGGTAGCATAATTCAGAAATACGAAATGAATTACCATCTTTATGCTGATGACATACAATTATATATTTCAGTTGAACCCAGAGACACTGTTGTAATAGAAAGATTGTCTAACTGTCTGTCCAGCATTGTAAAATGGATGAATGCAAATTTTTTAAAATTGAACAAAGATAAAACCGAAATTCTTATTGTGGGTAAAAAACCTGAGCGGGAGAGGATTGAAGCAGAATTGGGTTCCTTAGCTTTACAATCCAAGAAAGAGGTAAAGAACCTGGGTGTCACTTTGGACTGTGATCTGAGTTTTAAGTCTCATATTAATCAAGTTACAAAAATATGTTTCTATCATTTGAGAAATATTGCCAAGATTCGTCCTTTTTTATCTTTTAACGATGCTAAGAAACTAATTCATGTATTTATCTTCTCTCGACTTGATTACTGTAATGCTGTGTATACTGGTCTACCTAAGGGTTCTATGGTTAAGCTGCAATTGATACAAAATGCAGCAGCCAGAGTATTAATGAAATTGAAGAAACGAGAACATATTACACCGGTTTTAATGGAATTACATTGGTTACCTGTGCATCAAAGGATTGACTATAAGATTCTTACATTAGTGTATAAAGCATTGCATAACTTGACACCTTCTTACATTTCTGATTGTTTGTCAAGATATATTCCTAATCGAACGTCACGATCCTCTAGTGGTGGACTTTTAGCGCATTACACAGTAAATCTCAAGCGATCTGGCGGTACCTCTTTTAGTCACTATGCTCCAAAAATTTGGAACTGCCTTCCAAATGAAGTGAGAGAGTCAACTAGTATTCATATTTTTAAAAAGCATGTTAAGACATACCTTTTTACAGTCGCTTATGATCATAATAGTGTGTAAAGTGTGCGTATTATTATATTTGTGTATTATATCTACTTATATTTGTTTATACTTTGCTTTTTTTTTATGATGTCTTTTAATATTTGTTTTATGCTTGTGAAGCACTTTGAGTTGCATTTTATGTATGAAAAGTGCTATACAAATAAATTACTTACTCAATGGCTAGAGAATCCCCATAATGCACTGTGTGAGTTGCGCACTGAATGAATTGCCGCATCTCTCCAGAAGATGGCGCTCGCAGCTGACTCATCCATTCGTTTTAAAAGCGCTCGTCCACGGCGTAATACAACACACTTACAAATTCATTGTAAACTGGTCATTAAATTTTTAACGAGAGTCTATACATAATTTCCATGACAGAGTTCAAGATAAATCCTTTAATCTTACTATTGGAGAAGAGTGCACTCAGTGTCTGAATTCACTCACTCGTTTTCATTCACTCCTTCAAGTGAACTGAATAAGTGACCTAATGTAGGGAATAGTGAATAAGGGTATAGGAGGCAATTTCGGATACAGCCATGGTTTTTTTGCTAACCGGAAATTCTAAACTTTGGACGAACATTTCTTGTTCCTACGCCTTCCACAGAATATATAAATGCATATAAATACATTTAGACCACTTAACTTAGTGATTGCTATCAGGATGTGAGGAGACTTTCAACCAGCATAACAAAAAATGTACCGTGAACAATATGAATAAACATTCATAACCATGATGCCTTACGCATCCTTACAAATTTGGCAGATAACAGTGATGGTAGCATGTGATTTGCAAGTAAAAGTTTTGCATTTTACACAGACCATGCTGGTTTTGTTTTCTTTTGGGCCACAGTAATGCCATTTCTTCCTCTTGAGGCCAGATGCTGTGGATGGGTCAGATAAGTCTCTTGTAAAGGGATTCTGTGTATGAACCATCAGGCTGAAACTGGCCGGGTGTGCGGGGAACGCTCTTTCTTCTTTGTATAAGTGGAGACACCAATGCTCTCCCAAGGTCTTCCAGAAACAGTTGCCGTTTGAAGTTTTTTTTCTCTGTTCCAGAAGGGTTCATTTCCTCCACAACACGAAGGCATTCAGTGCCGACACATCCAGGATGTGAGCAAATATTGCCATGGGCCATCGATTTATTTTTCTTTTGCAGGTGTATGCTGCAACCATCTGTATAAAACATACAGAAAAAACAAGAAAAAAATGAGCTCCTCTAGTCAATAAAATTACTTTCTCTGATTGTAAAAGTAACACATGACAGTTCACTTGTGCTATTTGACACTGAATGAAAATTATTAATAAATAAATAAATGAATCAATAAATATTAAAAATACCAAAAAAATAAAATAAAATACCTGGTCTGAGATGTCAACTCCTCCTTTGGCCTTGTTTTAGTCCAGAATCATCGTTGGCTTCTTATCTTCTCGGTCACTTACTCCAGCATTTGAGTGACGAAGGCTCATTACAAGTACATTTTTCCTCTTCTTTGGTCAGTAGGAGATGAGAGTATGTTTCTCTGTAAAAACAAAGAGGGAGGAGAAACCTCTTGTTGTTACAAAGTGCAGGTGGGAGCTCAGGTCGGTTTTTTCTTACTGTCCCTACCATAGTCAGCTTCCTTTTCAGCAGCTCATTGCCAAGTGCACTTGATGTAAAAAAATTCTCACACGTGACCGTGTGACCCTGGAGACCTTCTGTTAGATCCAGCACAACCCACATTGCTTGGTTTCTTTCAGTCTGCCCACTTGCATCTTTTCCAGTATATACCTACAATTTCCACGCATAACTGGTTTTTGAATCACATGCTGCCCATATTTTGATCCCATACTTTCCAGGTTTGCTGGGCAAGTATTGCTTGAAAGGGCAGCGACCTCTGAAAGGCACCAGGCATTCATCAACTGTTACATCTGGCCCTGGGTTGTAGAGTAGTGGCAACGGTGAACCCACATGTCCCAGACTTCCCTAATTGCCACCAGTTTGTCATGTTCACGTCTTTCTGCCCTTGTGTTTTTGTCATCGAAGCGGATGACCCTAGTCAATACCTGGAAACATTTCAACGACACTGGCTCGAAAAATTGGTCTCCCTGTCTCTGCATGCCACAGACCGGTGGTTGCTTCGGTGTGTGATCGATAAACACCTGATAAAATTAGCAGACCAATGTATCCTTGCAATTCCACCCAGTCAATCTCCTTCCATGAATCGCCATACACACGCCTGCCCTCTGCATTCATCATTTCAGTTATGATTTTTTGAATTCCATCATGCATAAACAAAGCAAAAACAGACAAAATGTCCTCAGCATGAGCACATTCAAATCTTGTTGGTCCTGGTTTCGTATGCATGATGTTTTCTGTGCTGAGTCTCCCTGGTGTCTGGGGAGTGGGTGGCTCCATTTTTGGACTGGAAAGTGATTTCTTCTGGCCCCTCTTCCTCTGAATCTTCATCTGTAGCTTGATAGAGTTGTCAATCTCAAAGATGTCCTCTGTTTCAAAGTACTCCTCAAAGGCGTCATCTGGTTCAGAGTCTGCCTGGTCTGTGTCTTCTTCATTTGATTCAAATAGTAAATCCAGGGTCTCAGTTAGAGTGAATGTCCTCTCCATTGTGCTGCTGCAGAAAGAACTTTGAGCAGTCATACTGAGCAGCTTTACATAAACAAAGCTGCTTTAATTTTACTATCTCCCACCCATGAAAGAGATTCAGGCTTTGATCTGTGTGTGGAGGTGTGTCCTGCTTGTGGTTTTGGTTCAAAATTCAAAAAATGCTGTTACAATTTGAATGAATGTGGCTGATTTTTATTCCAGAAAAAAAGAAATGCTGTTACAGTTCCACAAATGCTGCTATTATTTCACCATTCATTGTGTATGTGTTCTGCATTTGTAAATGTGTTCAAATCTAACTACTTCTGAATGATTGATTTGAAAAAAATGAGAAAAAACACATTTCACCGTTATAGTTTTACCATTCATTTTGCTGTGTATTTCTAGGTGTGTGTGTGTGTGTGTTTGTGTTCTGCATTTGTAAATGTGTTTAAATATGACCACTTCATATCTGTGAGTGGTCTGCATTGTTGATTATTGGTTTTTATTGAAAAAAATGGGGGGGGGGGGAACAAACAAAAAAACACATTGCACTGTTATAGTTTCACTATTCATTTTATTGTGTATTTCTAGGTGTGTGTGTGTGTGTGTGTGTGTATTCCAGAAAATGTGTGTGGATTGTGCCAGAAATATATATATATATATATATATATATATATTGTGGCGGGCGGAGCAAACGACAGACACAGTGGGTGTGGCGTCAGGCCTCGGAGAGGCTTTTTATTCAAAAGAAATATCATAATAAAGTGTCCAAGGGGGAAAAGTGTCCAAAATAAACGGGGGATCTGGTGTCCTCGACGTGCTCCGGGGATGTGAAGGAAGGGCAGTGTTCAGAAAGGAAGGGTCCAGGTAAGGGGCGGAGTCCGGCGGCCGCATGCGCTCCCCTCTCAGGTCCGGGGTGCGAGGGGCGGCGGCTTCTTCCTCTTCTGGCCCGCGGCACGTCTGGGGGATTCCACGGCCCGGCATCCTGGCCCATCAGCCGTCACGGGTGCGGCAGTTCCTCCCTCAACGCTCCCTTCCTGGACCCACGAGGACACCAGCGTGCATGCACGGGGAAGAGACTGGTCTCCCGAGGAGAGGCGCGCTCGGCATTTAAACGGCGGCGGTGATGAGGCCCTATTCGATTCAGGTGTGCCTCATCACACGCCGCCCGACCTGGCTAGTTTCAACGCCCCTCCTCTCTCACACACCCACTCCCGTCGGGAGCCTGGTGAAGGGCGGCGAATAAGGGACGGGGTGGTGATGATATTAAGGGGGGAGGCAGCCGACTCGTCACAATATATATAAGTTTTTGGACAATTAAAAAAAAATCTCCATTTCCCATTCTTTTCTCTGTGAGTCAAATTAGCCCGCAAGGTAAGGATTTGTAGCTATAATTTTCACAAACAAAAAAACTCATCGAATCCATTTTGTGTGTGTGTGTGTGTATTCCAGGTGTGACAAAAGTCATGAAGTCTTATACCATGAACACCTCATTTTTAAAAAATAATTGAAAATCAATTTCGGGTCAAAATGACCCGAAGAGAGGATGAGGGTTTAAAACATTTAAGACTTTTTAAGGACCCGCGGACACCCTGACACACAGTGTCACATTGCCCCCACACTGGCCAGGAACCTCCACAATTGACCCCCCAATTACATCATGGGGGTTACACCAAATTACACCAAATACATCATGGAGTAAAGAAGAAACTGACAACATGTAGACAGAGCAGGTTACTTCTGGTATGAAACTAAATCTCAGCTTTTAGATTTATTCATTTTTTTAAGAAATTCAAACAATAAATACCATTTTGTGGCTATTTAATGTGTCTTGACAGATCGCTGTAGCATCTCAGTTCCACCGGCACATGATCACCTTTCATATTTACTTAAAGCATAAAATAAACATGAATGAACATCAGTAGGTATTTTATTTCAACTGTGGAAAGACATCAATACACACAGTTTTTCAAGTTCAAGTCCATCGACGGTAATCTACTCTCCTGTCTGATTGCATGCTGTCCAATAATGTTCCTTCCCCTTCTTTTTGTAAGGCAAAACCATGCAGGGTGTCTCTGCCATCAAACTCGAATATATTCTCCAAAAAGATGTTTTGAGTATGTGTACAGTATTCCGTAGGAATCACTTTATCTGTAGGAGTATGCAATATTACTGTGAATTGCAGCACTACAGTAAATAACACTTCAATGGATTACACTTACCTGCACATACTGCATGTGCTGATTCTTGACCTGCTCTGAATTTCTTTCAGAAGGCACCCTATATGCCTGTTTCATTCAAAGCCGGTTATGATGCAGGACCCGGTCATTTGTAGAAATGTTAATTCGATCAATTTCTGAGAAGGTATGCTGATCTTAAGTGATTCTTATCTGAATATCTCTTAATGTAATGGCATTATTAGCATCGACCAAATTTACATTGACTGTTTCTTGCTCCTCCATCAAAAGATGTTTTCTGCCTCTCCCACACAGTCGCCTCTCAGTTGTGCAAAAATACAGTACCTCCACCGAGCAACAAATCAGTTCGACAG
Source organism: Tor tambroides (assembly GCA_021397915.2). Lineage (NCBI taxonomy): Eukaryota > Metazoa > Chordata > Actinopteri > Cypriniformes > Cyprinidae > Tor > Tor tambroides. The sequence goes on from JAFVLL020011582.1 coordinate 20,846, forward strand.
TTAGGAGTTTAAGGGTGTACAGCGTGATACAACATTGTATACAGAACAACAATTGTTCTTTCATCTAAATTTTAACTGTATATGCAAGTAGTATACAGGAAAAACAGTAGATTGCTAGACAATGTCTTTGGCAAATTTCAGGTACCTGTTTTCTTCTCTAAATGTTGGAATAGATGCGACTGTGAAAAGGCTCACATTCAGCTGAACTCGTTCACCAGCTTCTCTCATGGTCATCCCATGCACAAGATCATGGTAAACTAGCGTTGCTCAAATTTGATCAGGCACAAATATTCTTTGTCCTCTTCTTCTTGCTCTCTGTCTCCCAACTCTTTCACCATTGTTAGGATCCATTGTCCAAAGCACATGATCACCTTAACTATATATTATATTATCTTATCTTGGGATTCTGATGGGGGTGTCATCAATTTTGCTACTTGGTTTTAACAGATGCATAGTTGTGTGCTGATTGTGTTCAGCTCATGATGACTTGAGTTAATTATATTATGCGTTTGCATTTTCTAAATGCAATTGCATTTTCCCTGCTAAGTAACTAGTTATGATATAGCTGGGGACTACTTTCAGGCGCTGCGTAATATCATTACGCCTGCTGCACCCATGGTACGGCAGCAAAGTTCCTTGATTATTACGCCGGAATGAGAGTATAGTTCCTAGCCATATCGGCCTAGAAAATCACTTCTTTTCATTTTCCGTCAGTCTTAGTACACGATGTAACTACAGAAGAGTCAAGTTTTAAATAGGAAAAATATCGAAACTCTTTGGTCATTTTTGAGCGAGATGCTAACGGTCTAATCAGATTCAATGATCTATGCTAAGCTACGCTAAAAGTGCTACCGCCAGACCCGGAGATCGGCTGAATGGATTCGAAAACGGTAAAACTCAACTGTTTAACTCTTGGGGAGTTGGAAAATGAGCCTATTTAAAAAAGTGGAGTGTTCCTTTAAACTTTATTTCACTGACAGAACTACAATGAAAGTGATTTTCAGTTGTTTCATTGACCAACTTATTGTTTTTTGTATATATGAACATATTTTGTAACAGACTCCAAAAAATTGAGATAGAAGCAAAATAAAAAGATTTTAGAATATCCCAGTTTTGAAACATTCCACAATAAGAAGGTTAACTTGTAATAGGTGAGGGCATTATGGTTGGGTTAAAAAAAAAACAGAACAGCCATCCACTACAGTCTCAGTCTTTGCAAGCAAAGATGGGTCGTGGCCCACAACTTGGTGACTTAATGAGAAAATTGTAATGCCATACCAAAATAACATTTCTAAATGCAAGATTTAAAACAAATTAGGTCTTTCACCATCTACTGTACCTAATACTGTGAAAAACTTCAGGACATCTGGAGAAATCTCAGTCCGTTATAAGGAAAGGCTGGGAAGCTTTGTTGAATGTGTGTAACCTTGAGCCCTGAGAATGTACTGCATGAGAAACCATCATGCTACTTTGTTAATTATAGCCATGATGCTAAATATCCTAAACATGGGCTTGGGAGTACTTTAGAATACAATAGTCCGCCACTGCATCAAGAAAGGCAACTTGAATTTCTGGTATGCTACGCAATGGGCGACTCGTATATTTGTGAGGTACCACTGAGGCAGAGGTTTATATTGGGATTGTACAGAGGTAGATTGTGCCATCAAAATGGCCACTTTTCCTGGAAAGTCCATGATCATTAGAGTGATACAATGCCAGGCTTCATTTTGAATGTGTAATAACAACATGGTTTCATAAACACATATAACAAACAATAAGGAAGACACACAATAGCTTATGCTCGGTTCACACTGCACAATTTTATTCACGATTTTCACTCATTGACAGTTTTGTTTCATTTTTCCAGAATGATGTTTCAGGTCTTTTTGATATGTGAAAGGCTGTTCTCCAGGCTAACCTTAAGGCTGTGCTTTGTTTTTCGTGTCCTTGCGTGCTTATTAAGGGTTACTTTTTTGTCTGAAGCTCTTTCTTGATCACATAAATGTCTTCTCATCAGTGTGACTGTTCATGTGATCGTTAAGATTTACTTTTGTTGTGAAACTCTTTCCACACAATTCGCAGGTGTATGGCTTCTGTCTGGTGTGAATTCTCATGTACCTGTTAAAGCTTCCTTGCTGAGTGAAACCGATTCCACACTGAGGGCATTTGTAAGGCTTCTCACCAGTGTGGACACTCATGTGGCTTTTAAGGGTTCCTTTTACATTGAAACATTTTCCGCATTGTTGGCAGGTGAAAGGCTTTTCTCCAGTGTGAGTCCTCATGTGGACTTTAAGATTTCTGTGTTCAATGAAATGTTTTCCACACTGTTGGCAGGTGAAAGGCTTCTCTCCAGTGTGAATCCTCATGTGGGCGTTAAGGTGTCCTTGTTGAGTAAAATTCTTTCCACACTGTTGGCAGATAAAAGGCTTCTCTCTAATGTGAATCATCATGTGGACGTTAAGGTTTCCTTTTTGAGTGAAACTCTTTCCACACTGTTGGCAGGTGAAAGGCTTCTCTCCCGAATGAATTCTCATGTGGGCAATAAGAGTTTGTTTATGTGTAAAACCCCTTTCACAATGAGGGCAGGTGTAAGCCTGCTCTCCAGTGTGAATTCTCATGTGGCTTTTAAGGCTTTCTTTTCGAATGAAACTATTTCCACACAGTTTGCAGGTAAAAGGTTTCTCTCCAGTGTGAATTCTCACGTGCCTATTAAGGCTTGATTTTCGATTGAAACTGTTTCCACAGAGATTGGAGGTGTAAAGCTTCTCTCCGGTGTGAATCCTCATGTGGACTTCAAGGTTTCCTTGTTGATCAAAACTTATTCCACACTGTTGGCAGTTGAAATGACTTCTAGTTCCAATCTTATGAGCTCTTTTCCGTGAGCAAGTCTTTTCAATCTGTGAGCAACTAAATGACTTTTGTCCAGTTAGGAAATAATTATGTTTCTTATATTGATCTTTATCTTGTATTTCATTCGGTTCTTCACTTTCCTCTTTCAACAGCATCAGGTCTAGGGGCAAAAAGAGACAAATACAAGTTAACCCCTGTATAAAAACAACAGTAGAACAGACAGCAACAATGGCCTAAATCTGCTATTTATGTCTAAAACAGGGGTGTCAAACTCAGCTTGTGGAGGGTCACTGTCCTGCAGAGTTTAGATCCAACCTGCTCTTACACACCTACCTTTAGTTTTTAAGTAATGAAGACCTTGATTCAGGTGTGTTCAAGTAGAGTTGGTGCTAAACTCTGCAAATGAATTTGACCTCCCTGGTCTAACAATGTTAGAAAAACACTGGGTAACACTTTAGGCCCCGTACACGCGTTTAGATGTATACGTAAAAGTTTTGTGTCATATCGGCGGTTCTTACTAGAAAAGGTAGTATCCTCACAATTATATTCCTTCTTAGAGAAAAATGATATCTGTGAGGATTTCCAGTCAGGATTTAGACCGTTTCATAGTACTGAGACTGCTCTCATTAGAGTTACAAATGACCTGCTCTTATCATCTGATCGTGGTTGTATCTCTCTATTAGTGCTACTGGATCTTAGTGCTGCGTTCGACACTATCGACCACAACATTCTTTTGAATAGACTAGAAAACTTTGTTGGCATTAGTGGAAGTGCATTAGCATGGTTCAAATCATACTTATCTGACCGCCATCAATTCGTAGCAGTGAATGAAGAGGTATCATATCGATCACAAGTGCAGT
>JAFVLL020011583.1:0-13166 GCA_021397915.2 Tor tambroides
ACACACACACACACATCAGCACAGAACCATGAGAGAGAAAATACATTCAAAATAACAAAGAAAAAACTTACTAAAAATTAATTAAATCATAAAAATGTAAAATTAAAATAAATAAATATGTATATTTAAAAAATTATATTTTTTAAAATACAATAAAAATAAAACACTAAACACAAAATAAATAATAACTGTAAAAAATAAAATAAATTATTTTAAAATACAAACACAATCAAAATAAAGCACTTACCAAAAGTTTGCCATAAAAATAAAATTGTAAAATAAAAAAAATAAATAAATAAATTAATTAATTAAATTAATAGATTTTTTTTTAACATTTATAGAAACTATAGACACCTTAAAACAAAAAAACCCAAAATCTAATAAAAAATGACAAAAAACACTAAAAAACTACTAAAACTTCAATAAAAATTTAAATAAAAATGTAAAATATTTATAAAAACTATAATAGAAATCTGAAGACAAAAAAACAAATAAAACAACTAAAAATGACAAAAAAACACAACAAAATGACTAAAACTTAAATTGAACCTAAAATGAAGACAGAAAATATTGAAAAAAAACAAAAATTCAAAATATTAATGAAAACTACAACATTATAAGATACTAAAATAAACTAGTGAGAACGTCTCAAATCAGACGAGTGTCTTTATTCTCCCTCCCGCCTGTGTCTGTGTGTGTGTGTGTGTGTGTGTGTCTGTGTGTGTGTGTGTGTGTGTGTGTGTGTGTGTGTGTGTGTGTCTGTGTCTGTGTGTGTCTGTGTCTGTGTCTGTGTGTGTGTGTGTGTGAGAGAGAGAGTGTTCCTTCAGCTCCCACAATGAGATATTTTTACAAACGCAGTCTAATCCAGCATCTGAGGGATTGTGGGTTTTCTAGCGAAACGTGCCTGAGGACATCTTCCTGTTGAGACATCGCTCAAACACAACACACACTCAGTTCCTCATGTGAGTCTCGGTGTGTGTGTGTGTGTGTTCATCAGTGTGACGTCTGCGCAAATCCACAACAGCACAGCAGAGTGACGGACAGCTGTCAATCACTCTGGTCAGAGGACACACACACACACACACACTCTTTACCCTACTGTACCAGAGTACAGGGCTGACGTCAAACACGCTCGGGTCACTTTGGCAAGAAACACAAGCCAGAAATCATGCTGCACTGCTACAACAATAAAACCAACCTTCAATCAAAACTAAACTAACTCTAAAAATGTTAATAAATAATTGCAAGATAAAAAGTTTTAAAAAATCATGTCAAATTAAAATGAGTAAATAACTGCAAAAAAGATCAAAACAAAGCACTTACTAAAAATTAAATCATACAAATGTAAATTACAAAATGAAAAAATCTAAATAAAATACTTTGAATAAATCACACAAATGTAAGAGTTTAAAAAATTATCATAAACTCTTAAAAGTTAATTAAATCAATCATAAATGTAAAATTAAAATAAGTAAATAATTTCAAAGCTAATAATCAAACATTTAAAATTAAAATAAATACATAATTTAAAAAATCTAAATAATAAAAACAAATCATAAAAATGTAAAAATAAATGTAATTAAAAAAAATAAATAAAAAACGAATTAAAAGTTCATTAAATCATAAATATGCTAAATTAAAATGTGTAAATAGCAAAAAATCTAAGCATTAATTACAATTTACATCATACCAAAATAAAATAAAAATAATTTAAAATAAAAAAATCTAAATAAAACACTTAACTGAATTAAATCATACAAATGTTAAAAATACTACTACTACAATTAGAATAATCACACAATATGCTATTTCTTCCATGTTTTAATTTCAATAGTAAACCCCTTCGTTTGCCAAAAAATTATGTTTAACTCTCATTTGATTAAAAGATAAATTAAATTAATGTTTTATGCCTTCACTTGCACTGTACTGTAAATTAAAACTAACGGAAATTTCTACTGTCAAGATTAGGATGACAAAAAACTGAGACATTTCAATTGATTCAGCTGAACTAAGTGTGTCTATAACAGGCTATTAGTGTTAGAATTTCAAGAAAATAGTTCTGCTCTTCTTAACTTCTACAATGAAGACAATTACATTATTTACACTAATATACATTGTGCTTTTTTAAGATAATCCATTGATGTGCATTAGATGATGAACTGAATAGTCACCTCTACTATTGTAGGTTATGTTTTAGTCACCAGAAAGTAATTAATGAGGAATTATGAGAGGTTATGCAATTATACATACATTTCTAACATGGAAATTATTGAAGCCAAATACTTACATTTCCCCGAGCTGTTTAGCGCTAGTACAGTATTCACAGACTTAATCATGAAGCATACAGTGGCCCAACTTTTAACTCTCTATTATATATATATTTCCCTTATTGTAGATGAATGCACGGAGGAAGACAAGAGTAAGAAGTGCAAATGTTTACAGAATGCTGCTGGGTGCTCCCTGCACTTTTTATGTTATTATTATTAACATTTATTTAAATGTTATTATTAGCAGTTCCCAGAATTAAAGATATGTTTAAAAACATTTAAGGAAAGTTTTTGTCAGAGCCTTTGTTATTCTTAATTTTGCCACTAATTTTCATTTTTACACCGGACACATATATATCGGTTCAAAATATCGGTTATCGGTTTATTTGATCTATTGGCATCGCCCTGAAAAACACATATCGGTCGACCCCTAATGACACTGAAGACTGGAGTAATGATGCTGAAAATACAGCTTTGATCACAGAAATAAATTACAGTTTAACACATATTCACATAGAAAACAGCTATTTTAATTTGTAATAATATTTCACTGTTTTTACTGTATTTTTGATCAAATAAATGCAGCCTCAGTGAGCAGAAGAGATGTCTTAAAAATCTTCATTACAAAACCTCCAAATTCAACTCAATAACAACAAATGAGACACACACTAAACCGCAGCTAAAAACTGATGATGAGCATCATCCACTGACAGTCAATAAACATCAGAACAGACACACTTCTGTTAATCAGACACGTTTAACAACTGATCTTAACAAGGCCAGATATCAGCTGATTGACCAGGTCAACATCACATGACGGTGAGATCAAGGATCATATGATCAGCAAATTAAAGGAACACTTCACTCAAAAAATACAAATCTATCCTCAGTTCATCCCAGATCATGATGAGTGTGTTTCTTCATCAGGTTTGGAGAAATGTGTCTCAGCAATGGATGCTCTGCAGTGAATGGGTGCCGTCAGAATGAGAGTCCAAACAGCTGATAAAAACATCACAATAATCCACACCACTCCAGTCCATCAGTTAACATCTGGAGAAGACAAAAGCTGAAACACATCCAGCATTAAGACGAGTCCTTAATCCATAATAATACTTCCTCCAGTGAAAAAGTGTTCTGGTCTGAATCAGGTGAGAAATCTGCACAGATCAAAACAGCTCTAAACAAATATGTGGCTGGATTTTGATGTGAGAGACAACAGGAGATGCACTTTTTCACTGGAGGAAGGGTTATGAGTTAAAAACATCTTGATGGCTTTTGCATGAGGGCAAATATGCAGCCCATGAGCAGGAGCGCTCTGAGTTTTGCTGTTGCTATGGACTCAGCGTCACAGAAAGCAGCAAGAAACAGCAAGAAGCTGCCAAGCACAGTAGTGTGAGCGAGTGCGAGCTGAAACTGCATCCAGAGCGCTGCCATCTTGGATCGGCACACGGCAGAGAGGCTCACCAGATCAGCAGCTGTGAATCTGAGCTCGAGATCTCACTCGATCGCATTACACCAACAGATCATCATTAGCCACAGACCCATATTCAGCCAATGTGAGATCATCAGCTTTTCAACAGATAGGATTTATTATGCACTGATAAGACATTTCTTAAATCATTTTGCATGTATTCTGTCTATTCATATATGCATCATTTACCAGCGATACACGTCACTAAATAGTAATTAGGCTTGTCTTTCATAAGTCTCAATATCACCACATAACAAATTAATAACTTACAATTATATAAGTGTATCTAACTTACTAGATATAGCAAATCCCAACTGCGTGATTTCTTATTTCATCACAAAATGTAACTACATTACCACCCAGCTTTTTACACAAAGTTGCATTGCATATATAATTATATCCAAGTTGATCTGCATTCATACATAAGCTGATATATAGTAAATCTCAACTGCTCTATATTGTTATGAATGTACTGATATCATTGTCTGGCTCTAAGAACAGATATCTGAAAATAAGTGCAGAAAAATCAACTTAATTCACACATTTTCATTCCTCAATGACACACATTCGTTCGTTTTGTTCAATTCCTCAAGACTTTTTATCTGTTTTGCATCTCCAGTAAATGTATTTCAATTTAAGTATGTACAGATATTTGAAAACAAAACAAAAAGTGCATGCAATATTTAATGCCACGATTTATGAATTTGACTTTCTGCTCTGATTTAAGACTTTTTAGGCCATAATTTGTGGAAAGGTGAATTAAGATGTTTTGAAAACCCCCCAAAAACTCAGTAACTGTATTACATTAGTGATTATCGGTATCAGCAGTCATTCCGTCTAATTTTAAAATCTACTGATGGTTTGAACGGATAGAGCGCAATATTTTGAGTAAATATTGTGTACAATCACAACATAGATCAGCAGTTTTGTGTGCATCTCATTTAGGGGTACACGTATTCATCTTTCGGTTCGGTATGCAAGCGCACCGAACAAATACAGCATTGTTTTAACCATGAGTGGAACTTCATTGGAAACTTATATTGTTGCTTTTGATAAGAAACAAAGTCTCGACTTTCAAATTATGTCCATTTTTTTCAGGAAATTCAAACAATAAATGGTGTTTTGGCGCTCTTTGATGTGGCGCTGTATAATCATCTCTTCCTCTTTACTACTAGTTATAACACAAAATAAACATGAATGAACATCTGACGCCTCGTGTAATCGCTCAATCTGTGTTTCAACCACAGAAACATGTCATTAAAACAGCTTGTAAACACAATGTCAAGTAGCATTTCATTTACATCAGGCAAGTCATCAGTGTCTACAGCTCGTTAGTTCTATAGAAATAAAGTCTAGAGAATTAGACTATATAGGCTATCATTACATTTTACTTTAACTGTTAGTGATGTCTTAATTATTTAATGTATCTGTTATGAAACAATTTATTACAGCCACTGTGTAAATTAATATATATTTCAGCAACAAATAGGCTGGTAATTGTATAATTTAGAAGTTAATTTAAAAACTGCATTGTGAAATTTACATGTTTGCATACAATTTTTTTAATTTGAGTGTTGATTATTATATAAAAAATAAATAGTAGGCCTAACTGAATTTATGTTAACTGTAACCTTAATAGTAATGTAAAAGGGCTTCCTATAGTTTAGAGCAGAAGCTGAGGTAGATTTTTACACCAAAGAAAATTTTAATTACAATTAAATCTATTTAAAGGGATCATATGACCATGCTAAAAATTGCATTATTTTGTGTATTTGGTGTAAATATAAACACATTGCATTACATGTATTTATATGTACATACTTATTTTCAAATAATTTATATTATATATAAATATATTTAATATATAAACATAACATTTTTCTTAAATATATACATGCATGTGTGTGTATTTGTATATGCAAAATAAATATACACAGTACACACACATATATTATGTAAACAAAAACTTTTATTTTGGATGCATCATATGACCCCTTTAAAAATGCATAGTAAAAAATCCAACTGCATATTTTCCAGATTAAGAAACATTTTGAGTCTCAAATACTAAAAAAAAATGCTATTTTCTTGACACTATATAAAAACCCTTGTCAGACCAACAAAATTACCCCAAATGTTGCCCCAACTAGTCAAACAAAGTTGTCTGAACAAAGAATTTAATTTGATTAATGTTCAGGCTTTGTGAGTTCCCAGCATGCATTGCAGCATGAATAAATTATGCGGTTACTGTTATAGGATTACTGTTTTGCTGACTTCATTTAAACTTTGTTGTTGTTGTTCTGTCTTTATTGTTGGTTACTTGTTATACTGTGATGTAAAGAGCTCATCTTTATAACATTTGTTGACTGCCACTGTTCTTGAGGTTTTGAGGCCTATGTTCCACCACTTTTATCTGTTTCCTGGATATCTTAGTCTTGTAAGATGTTTTACAAACAAAAACAATGTTGTCTACATATTAGAGTTATCCATTAAGGTTTCTATAACAATTCACTGTTTATCATTCAAAAATAAACATAAAAATTAAAAATGTGGTGACTACACATTCTTTTTTTTCCATCCAGGAAACAGAAAAAAAAATTATTACCTCAATTATTATTTCAGTTGCTGTGACAAGAATTTTTCTATTAGCAAAATAAGACAATCAGCATTGCACGAACAAACACATTTACACTGGCTAAACAAAACATCTTTACTGAGAAGATGTAAAAAACTATTGTTGAGAGAAATGTCTTACTGCATCAAGTTGCCTTATTTATTTATTTTTACGTTTTCTCAACTATTTATTTTTTACAGTGTGGGTGCATTACATATATTATATTTTAAATACATATATGTTAAAATGCAGACTGCAGCAATAATATTTTGTTAAGGTCAGAATCGTGGGAGATTCGTGATCTCTATTTGAGACAAAAAAATCGTGATTCTCAATTTATCCAGAATCGTGCAGCTCTAAAAGAGAGCAATTTGTTCAATAAACCACAGTTTAATTTAAAAAAGCAATTTTATGTTTAGTTTTTCCCCCTGCTGTACTGAAACCATACCGAACCGTGACATCAAAACCGAGGTACGTACCGAACCGTCATGTTTGTGTACCGTTACACCCCTAACCTCATTATATATCGGTCATGATATCGGTATCGGCACTACGTTTGACCTGCTCAGTTCATATCAAATTAAAGGGATAGTTCACCCAGAAATTAAAATTATATCATTAATTACTCACCCTCATGTCGTTCCAAACCTGTAAGACCTTCGTTCATCTTCAGAACAAGTTAGTTGTTCAAACTTGTTTTAGTTTATTTTTCGCACAAAAAGTATTCTCGCAGCTTCGTCAAACTGAAGTTGAGCCACTGATGGGCTGTTTTATCGATGTCTTTACTGTGTTTCTGGATCTGGGAACATTTCAGTTGTGTTGCTGTCTATGGAGGACCAGAGAGCTCTCGGATTTCATCAGAAATATCTTAATTTGTGTTCTGAAGATGAACGAAGGTCTTACGGGTTTGGAATGACATGAGGGTGAGTAATTAATGATATAATTTTAATTTTTGGGTGAACTATCCCTTTAAAATAAAGTGTTACCAAGAAACCTTGTAACCTTGAACCATTCCGAGCATTTCACTGCAGAAAAGGTTCATATTTATAGATTAGTATGCAGAAAACTATGTCAGTATATCATCACAAACACAGCTGTTTTTGACTTAAGTGAACATAAACAGATGAGAAAGTAAACACACACGTACAGTATTTTTAGATCTGTGTGTGTTCGGTGTTAAAGAGACAGCAGCCTAATAAACACACCGCCTGTCATTAACGTGCTGATTTTGGCTCGTGTTATTCAGCTGCAACAGAATGCTTCGTAAAAAGACACAGACTTTTTTATCTTATTGGAATCGAAACCAGAATCGATCAAATTCAAATGATACCCAACCCTATATATGTGACCCTGGAGCACAAAAGCATAAGTAGCACAGGTATATTTGTAGCAATAGCCAAAAATACATTGTATGGGTCAAAATTATCCATTTTTCTTTTATGCCAAAAATCATTAGGATATTAAGATCATGTTCCATGAAGATATTTTGTAAATTTCCTACTGTAAATATATCAAAACTTCATTTTTGATTAGTAATATGCATTGCTAAGAACTTCATTTGAACAACTTTAAAGGAGATTTTCTCAATATTTAGATTTTTTTGCACCCTCAGATTCCATATTTACAAATATTGTCCTATCCTAACAAACCATACATCAATGGAAAGATTATTTATTCAGCTTTCAGATGATGCATAAACCTCAATTTCACAAAACTGACCCTTATGACTGGTTTTGTGCTCCATATATCGGTCACTCAATCTTCTGATATCGGTATCGGCGGCACTAGGCTTGATCAAATAAACCAGTCTGTCATGTTTCCCCTGCACTCGCCACACCAAGGTGGTGGGTTCGAATCCCAGGGAATGCATGAACCGATATAACAGATGTCATGTATGTTGCTTGCTTGATTGACAGCTGTCTCACCTTGTTGAGTGACGGCACCAGCAGTCCTCTCCATTTGGGCGCGTTCTCCTCACTGTAGAAATCATACTGGAAGGGCGCAGCCTGCATGATGTATGTGTGTGTGTGTGTGTGTGTGTGTGTCTCACATCCACCTGATCCGACACACCAGAGGAGGAGGAGGAGGAAGAGCACACCTGCCTAATGTGACCATCGCATCCTCCAGACAGCAGCGGAGCTCCAGCATGTGTTATCGATCAGTTATCGATCCCTGAGGCGATCAGCGCGCGCGCATCTCCTCAGCGATCGATCAGATATCGACGAGGTATCGATCAGCGCGATCAGGCTCGGCTCGCTGGGACTCCAGTCACAGAACGGATCCGTTTGTCGGGTTCCGCCGTGTTTTGATCAGATCTCGGGGTTTTATTGATCCGCGTTCATTCGGGCGATTCATGAACATGCGCAATAAAACGCCTCAGAAAACTCCCCGCTTTCGCCGCGTTCCGCGTCACCGAGCCTCGCGCCGCTCCTCGAGATCCTCCACAATCGCTCGAGCATCGGATGAAGCGCGAAAGTCCAAACCGAGAGGAAAAACCGAGGGTGTAAACGCAAGAGTCTCTCCGCGGTTTGAAAGAGACGAAGCAAAAACACTGTGCGTGTGATGACGCGATGACGCACGGGCGACGCAGGCGAGCTAACGGATCGCCGATCACTCCGTCAGCAGAAAACAAATCCAGCACAATACCCATAAAACAATAAATATAACAACATACATCACATTTAGTGAATACAACAATATGAGAGATTAAATATACATTAGAAAAAAACGAAAGAACACGCTCAGAGTTTCACATCTGTATATATTTTTTTTTAAATTACAATAGTTTGATACACTCCGTGATTTTGAGTTCAAATACGACACTGATTTTTGGTTTTTAAATTCGCTTTATCTCTGCTGTGAAACTGCTCCGAGTGTGATGACGTAATGACCTCAGACAAGACTAGCGGAGCACAGGGACGCCGATCGCAGATCACTCCCATCGCCGGGAAAATAAACAATACTGCAACACATTTAATCTAATATAGTACGTTTATTTTAATCTTATTTTTATTACAAATTTATTTTCTAATATAATTTGTTACTTTTATTTTTAATAAAAAAATATTATTTACATTTTTTATTGCATCAGTTTTTATCTTTAATTTAATTTATTTTAATATACTTGTATTATTTATTTAATTATTACAATTTATTTTAATTTTTTATTTCAGTGTATTCATTTTATTTTAATCTTTTATTATACATTTTCTTACCATAGTATAATTTATTTTTAAAATATATTTCATTTAAAATTAATCTTTATTTAATTAATTTGAATAGATTTAGTTAGTTAGTTAGTTAGTATGTTATTACACTTCATATCTTTAATTTGCTTTTTATTATTTTTATTTTAATCTATTCGTTTATTTTAATATTATTTTTATTTTATTTATTATTTATTTATTTTATTTATTTTATTATTTTTATTTCAATCTATTCATTTACTTTACTCATATTATTATTATTTAATAATTTGTTGTAGTAATTTATTTATTTATTTATTTATTTTCTACAACCCCCCAGCATTCACCTGTGGCCCCTGAGGGTCCCGGGACCCCAGTTTCAAAACCCTTGTTCTAGATCACTGTCACTTCCTCCCAAGGTTTCTTCATCGGCAGAAATAAGTGCTCCTTATTCTTAATAATAGTAATAATATAATAATATAATGTAATAATAGCTTTAGTGAAAAGCCTATACAAAACAAAAAAAAAAGAAATAATGCATTTTATGAACACGGACCGATCATTTGGCTTCGAAATAAATATTCCTGGCTGTGTGGCGGCATTAGGAATAATATTAATGTTATTATGATGATTACTAACAAGCGTCATTTGATCGAAACTCTCAGCGAGAGCTGATCACGTGATCACGAGCCGCGTCACTCACGTCAACGGCGCGCGCCAGTGACGCAACACGTCCCGACGTCATCATCCGCGCGTCTGGCGGGAATCCGAGGAGGCTCGCGGTCTGTCAACAAACCCAGAAGAGTTTGATTCGCATTTATTTGATCATAAAGTGATTAATTCTGATTTCTCTTCGCGTCAGCGTCAGGTGAGAGCGTCTGTCAACCGATACTTTTGCGTTTGTGCACGGAAACAGCGACTGAATGGAGATACAATATTAATTCTGACGATGATGAAGTTCAGATAAATAATCATAATGAAAAATATCATCAATAAATATCATAATTACTAATAAATAAGAGTGTGTTTTTTTTTAATCTGAAGCGTGTGTTTGTGTTGTTGACAGGAGGAGAAATGCAGGCGTTTTTGAAAGGATCTTCATCACAGAGTGTTAAAGCTCAGAAACCATCTTCATCATCCTCCTCATCATCAGCTGGAGAGAAGAAGCAGAAGGCAGTGCCCTGGGTGGAGAAATAGTGAGACTTCATCATATCTGCATATATACACACAACCTCTGAACAGTAAGATTTTTAATGTTTTTAAAGAAGTCTCTTCTGCTCACCAAGCCTGCATTTATTTAATCAAAAATACGGTAAAAATTTATAAAATGTTATTACAATTTAAAACAGCTGTTTTCTGTGTGAATATGTGTTAAACTGTAATTTATTTCTGTGATCTGCAGCTGTATTTTCAGCATCATTACTCCAGTCTTCAGTGTCACATGATCTTCAGAAATCATTCTAATATGCTGATTTACTGCATTCTAATATGCTGAAAATACAGCTTTGATCACAGAAATAAATTACAGTTTAACAGTTATTCACATAGAAAACAGCTGCTTTAAATAGTAAAAAAAAAATTAAACATTTTACTGTTTTTGCTGTACTTTGGATCAAATAAATGCAGGCTTGGTGAGCAGAAGAGACTTCTTTAAAAACATCAGAAGTCTTACTGTTCAGAATCTTCTGACTGTGTGTGTGTGTGTGTGTGTGTGTATTTTGTCTCCGGTGTGTGTTTGTGGTCTGACGGGTGTGTTTCTCTCTGCAGCAGGCCCAAGTGTGTGGATGAAGTGGCGTTTCAGGAGGAGGTGGTGGCGGTGCTGAAGAAGTCTCTAGAGGGCGCTGATGTGCGTCACACTCACTGATCACATGACATTCACAACCAATCAGCAGCCTGATCCCAAAAGTCACGCTCCTTCCTCTCTGCTCTGATCATGCACTAAATATATATATGTTTTAAAAACATGCACACATATTTACAACAATTGAAATAAAATAACCATTAACATAAAATATATTAATATGTTATATGTGTGTATTATAATTAGTTGCCAAGGCAAAATTTCTAATTTTTAGTTTAGTGCTAAACACAGTATATAAAAAAACTTAACTTATTTTATTGCAATCAGTAGCCAAGGCAAAATTTCTCATTTTTGTTGAAGTACTAAATTTACTAAAACTGAAATAAAAATTATTAAAGCCCAAACGGATATTAAAAAACACACACACAACAAAATAACTCAAACTTTAACTAATTTTAAAATGAAAAATGGAAAATATAAGAATAAAAAATGCTGAAGTACTAAAATTACCAAATTTTTTTAATTTAATTTCAATTATGTGCCAAATTTTTGTTAGTTTAAATTTTAGTTTTAAGTTAAAGTATTAATAATAAAACTTGAATTTTTGCTATTTTATGTAGTTGCCAAGGCAAAACTTAAACTTTTAATTCAAGCTGAAGTACTAAAACTGAATTAAACACAAAAAACAACAAAATGACACATTAAGTCAAATGAAAATTGAAAATATCAAAATGAAAGGTAATTGTGAGTATTAATTGATTTGACGTCACTGACGCTGTTGTCTGTTTCTTCTGTAGAGCTGTTTTCCAGCTGAAGTTCAGCTCGTTTTATAAATGATCAACTCTACACAGTTATTGAACTGATCTGAATAATGACTCGTGTCTTGATTCTCTTATTTTCCCGTTCATCACTGTAAAGCTGCATTGAAATGATTAAAGTGTTTAGTATAGTTTTGCCAGGAAAAGTTTTAGAATTTTTATCATGTCAATGTAAAAATTCTTGTATAATATAACTTGTTTTTGTTTGTTTGCTGGTTTTTATTGTATTTGTTATACTTGTATTTTTTGAATTGTTTTTGCCATGAAAATAGCTGAGATGGCGTTAAATGTACTGTACTACAGTGATGTTAAAGCAGCGCTGCTGTCGTTGCAGCTGCCCAACCTGCTGTTTTATGGCCCTCCTGGAACCGGAAAGACGTCTACCATCCTAGCGGCCGCCAGAGAGCTTTATGGGTAAGACCTCCAGCTGTGTTCCTGTCACCATAACAGCTTTGTTGTGTGATATATCGCCCCAGAAATAACTGAGATAAGCGATTTTATTGTCACTTTAAGACCATTTTATGCCATTGAATGTATAATCATAATATAACAGCATAATAATGCAAGAAGGCCTACACAGTTTCAAATGACAACAAACTTTTCTTTCTTAAGAATATTTAGATTGTGGAAATTAAGTATCAAAATTCATTCATTTGTATGTAAATATAATGGGCAATATATTGTGTCACCAAAAATGATTGAGGTCATGTACATATGTGACCCTGGAGCACAAAACCAGTCATAAGGGTAAATTTTTCGAAACTGAGATTTCTACATCATCTGAAAGCTGAATAAATAATCTTTCCACTGATGTATGGTTTGTTAGGATAGGACAATATTTGAAAATCTGGAATCTGAGGGTGCAAAAAAATCTAAATATTGAGAAAATCATCTTTAAAGTTGTCCAAATGAAGTTCTTTCTTAGCAATGCATATTACTAATCAAAAATTAAGTTTTGATATATTTATGGTAGGAAATGTACAAAATATCTTCATGGAACATGATCTTAATAT
>JAFVLL020011584.1:0-17500 GCA_021397915.2 Tor tambroides
AGAGTGTACAATGTTCCCTAATTTGCCGGGGGCTTTCGCACCGCTGGGACCACCCATAGAGCTGTCATCTGAAAATCAAACACAAACCACCCAGACCGGCCAGTGCCAGCCTCTCTTACTCACACAGAACCGCTCACAAACACGAAGAACGTAGACTGCTGCGCGCTGGCTTTTATTTGCGTGCACCGATGTGCATTAGATTATCTTGAACGATTCCTCTAGGAAATTCTGCTGCACTTATTTTTGCAGGTAACCTAAATATGTGCTTTGCGTGGTAACATCTAAATAAACTGGTTTTATTCTGCTTTTTTAAATATTTAATCAGACGTGAATACATCAAGCTGCAACGAAAGCCATTTTTATTTATTTAATTTTATTTTTTTAGAGTGAAATGATCAAAACATTCAAATATAGTAAATATATGTGACCTTGGACCAGTCATAAGGGTCAATTTTTTGAAATTGAGATTTATACATCAGCTGAAAGCTGAATAAATAGTCTTTCCATTGATGTATGGTTTGTCAGGATAGGACAATATTTGGCTGAGATACAACTATTTGAAAATCTGGAATCTGAGGATGCAAAAAAATCTAAATATTGAGAAAATCACCTTTAAAGTTGTCCAAATGAAGCTCTTAGCAATGCATATTACTAATCAAAAATTACATTTTAATATATTTATGGTAGGAAATTTACAAAATATATTCATGGAACATGATCTTTATTTAATATCCTAATGATTTTTGGCATAAAAGAAAAATCTATTATTTTGACCCATACAATGTATTTTTAACTACAAATGTGCTACTTAAGACTGGTTTTATGGTCCAGAGTCACATATGAGCAAATTTGCAATCATATATGCATACATTTGGTCTTTTTGATTTTGGTTTGAGAAGCTCACTCTACAATGGAATAGTGTGTTAATTTTATGGAATATTATTATGGAATAATGTGTTTATTTTGAAAGAGTGGGCAGAGAAATATTTGGTCTGTTTGCAAGATGTAGGTAACTTAATTGGTCCCTCTTTATATTAGTTGTCTAAATACGTTTTGGTAACACTTTATTTTAATGTGTCCTTGTTACACATGTTACATGTACTTACTATTATAATAACAATAAATTAATTATGCATAATTACATGCAAGTAACCCTAAGCCAAACCCTAAACATGTAGTAAGTACATGTAGTTTATTAATATTACTCAGTACTTAAATGTATAATTACACTGTAACAAGGACACCTTAAAATAAATGTTTTATTAAATGTTTAAGATTATACTTATACATGAAAAATAATTGTTAGGTACAATGTACTTACTGTGTTTATGTTGCATGGCAAAACACTTTTTCTTCTCACTTATGATTAAGTTTAGAGACAGGTTTGGTGGTATGGGTGGGTTAAGAGGTAGGTATAGTTAAAGATATAACTATACATAAATTAATTACAGATGCAATTACATGCAGTTATTATTTAAGTGCAACATAAAAACATGTACACAATATGTGCACTGCATCAAATATTTAATTTAAATCTCCATAGCAGTTAAAAACATGTCATAAAAAGGATCCATTTAATTCACATTTGTGTTTGTTTATTTTAGTGGTTTAGCAGTGAAATAAAGTAATTCTGTACATCTGAAAATCAGAAGCAGATAAAGTGAAAAATCAAACACATTGTACTGCTAGATGTCAAATTAGTGATAGGTTGTTAAAGCATTTTAAAACATTATGTTGTGTATTATAAATACTGTCACAGTAACTAACAGTATTGTGTAATAGTGTACTTTAAAACACCAAACAAATTATTAATGATGCTCAAGTGCAACATTATTCATTTAATACAATTGTAATATAATGCTCAGTCTGTATTCTGTGTCAAAACACTGCTAAAGAGGTAAAACAAAGGATCACATTAGCTTTAACATTTCTGAGCATTTCTCGAGCGGTCATTAATGAAAAGCATGCCGAGTGACCAGAAGAGGGCAGCAGAAAACACTTATTCACAGCCTCATCCTCAGCCTCCGTCGTATTCAGGTTGCAAATCGAAATGAAATACAAATTTCTAATCAGAAATCAATATTCGCTTGTTTTTATTCTGAAGTTACATTAAGAGGTGCATACTGGGGAAAAAAACATATTGGGAATCTCGTTTCATCTTTCATACATCTAAGTACTTAAGCAAGTATATTTTCTGAATAATCTTTTTGGAAGGTTTTATTTTTATATTTAATATTATTTGTATATTTCATATTTATTTTTTAATTATATTTTAAATTTTAAATGTATTTATTTTATTTTTATTTAATTTTTTTAATTTAATTTAATTTTATTTTATTTTGAGTGCGTCAGATTCAGTACCTATTCATAACATTTAGATTGACCAACTAGCTTGTAGTAACTATATATATATATTAAATGTTTGGTCAAAGCTCTTGATTTTTAGCAAACTTTTATAATACAAGTTAAATATGTTTTAGACTGAACTGAATTTGCCCAACAGGCTTGGAAGTCCATCTGCACCTCAGGATAGCTGTCAATACTTGTTTATAAAAAGAACATGTGGATTTGAAGTTATAATCAGAACTATTTTATGAAAACAAGTCAAATATTGATAGCATTTATGACGTCATTTTCGGACATTATACCTGCAGTTCCATCTTCATGGTTCATCTTAGTAATTAAGGTTTGATCAGCTGAAAGTAAATCAGTTTTCAGACGGCCTTGGTTCTCCTCAGGTAGCACTTCTGCTTACCAGGTGAGACGAGATCGCAGCTCTAACCCAGCGAAAGTGACACTCCTTTCAGGAGGTTCCTGTCCACACTTCTGCCTCCTGCTATTTTTACCTCCAAAAATAAGAAGCAGGACAGTTTGTGGCCCCTGTTCTATGGGAAACAAAACCCGATGGAAATCAGTCGGAACGCCTCCTCTTGCAGGTCATCAAAGCTGAGCTCGACCTGCTTCTCTTCGACGTTTCCGTAAAAATCTATTTTTAAAATTGTTTGCTTTCCTAACTCTGCAGTGTAGAAGTAAATCAAGTCATGCACTGAAGTAGATGTTGAACAAGTCAAAAAACACAACTGCATTTTTACATAGTCTGAAGAAACTGGTTGTTTATTTTATGTTATTGGTCTTTGCAAGGTTGTTTCTACCTTAATGTTCTAACTACCAAGTCTCTTTAAAGAAATAGTTCACTCAAAAATGATAATGTGTTCACCTTCAGGCCATCCAAGATTAGGATGAGTTTGTTGAAATCATCTGATTTGTTGAAATGTAGCATTGCATCAGTGTCCCAGCAATGGATGCTCTTCAGTGAATGGGTGCCGTCAGAATGAGAGTCCAAACAGCTGATAAAAACATCACAATAATCCACAAGAAAAACTAAAACACGAGTCCATAATGCATAATAATGCTTCCTCCAGTGAAAAAGTCCATCTCCTGTTGTCTCGCACATATTAGTTCAGAGCTGTTTTGTCTTGTAAACGCTGCTTGATCTGTGCAGATTTCTCTCCTGATTCAGATCAGACAACTTTACACTGGAGGAAGCGTTATTATGGATTATGGACTCGTGTTTCAGTCAAAAATGGATTTGTCTTCTCCAGATGTTAACTGATGGACTGGAGTGGTGTGGATTATTGTGATGTTTTTATCAGCTGTTTGGACTCTCGTTCTGACGGCACCCATTCACTGCAGAGCATCCACTGCTGAGACACATTTCTCCAAATCTGATGAAGAAACAAACTCATCCTAATCTCAGATGGCCTGAGAGCATTTGTGGAGGGACGTGAGTCTCTGTTCAGCATGTTTTTACACACAGAGACTGCTGGTTGTTTTTCTCTGATATGAAGTGTCAGAATGGCTGAGGGTTGATTGACGGGACATACACACACCCCCTCTTTCTCCAGTCTGCCCACTGCTCGAACGCCCCCACACTCACAATAACACACACCATTTCAGTCCCCTGTCTCACCTCTAAACCAGCACTGGTCTATATTAACCAGGGGGAATTTTCTTCTTGATTTCCCAGAGACAGTGTGCACCATACTCATATAATTTTAGCTCAGCATGTGAGGGTGTATTATTGCCTTTGTGACACAACAGTTTACTGTACATGTACACGATTTAAAAGAACTGCACAACCCCCCTCGACTGAAGTGATTTACTCTTTCTGTGCCGGCGGCTTGTGTGTTTCAAACAAAAGCAGAAGTTCTGTGTGTCTGAAGGGTAATTGTAATGTTACACGCAGCAGCTCGTAGACACATATGCAAGCGTTCATTGTGGATGGGCAGTGAAATGCTTGGTTGGAAAATATGAAACAAATATGAACTCTCCTGTTTAGAGAAGTGTTGACATCACTAGTCTGTAGATATGCTACAGAAAGCAAGTTTTGAGTCAAAAGTCCAACTATATAAATGGCTGTTTTCTCTAGTAGTGGTATTGTATGGTAATTTCACAAACTAATTCCAAATCAGGTTTGCTAATTCTGTCTCAAAACTAAAACAAATATTTACATATTTTTGTAATATCTGCTGGGTGTCAAGTGAAAAGTCTGAACATTAAATTATACATTGAACCTTCATTTTTAATTTTAACCCATGTTTTAAGGACAAGGGTAATGTAAAGTTGAGGCAAGTTGTTTCATGTTTTATAAATGTTACATATACAGTATATATATATATATATATATATATTACAGTATATTGTAGTTTTATAACAAATTTACACTGTATAAAGTGATTTTTTCAAAGTTGTAAAACAAATTTTTTAAAAGAAAATAATATTCCAATCCTTCTACTGTACAAAATTTCACATTTATTTACATGTTACTAATCATTTCATATACAAAATTTACTAGCAATGTCTGAGTGCAAATTATTAATTAAATCCTACACCTGTTTTTTTCATGTATATTGCATCTTGCATATTTAATTTTTTTTTTTAAATGTAATTAGTTGCACAATCATTTAACTGCATTATCACTGAATCAGAAATCTATAAATATTGCAACACTCAATGCATGACATGTCACACTCAATACACATGCAAACCTATGTGTTTTACATATTTCATCTCATGAGATTTTACACCGACAGTATCACTGAATTTCTATTACACGTGGAAATAGTTATTTCGAATCATTTCGGAGATTAAAACAAATTTACACAATTTCCTGTCAGTGATCAGAAGCATCCTGTGTGTAGCAGTTATGTCACATTATGACAATGAACTGAGCAGCTTCAGTTGAGAGAAAACATTCTCTGTTTCGATAATGATGATTCAATACATTCATCAGTAGGTCATGACCTTTAGAGTGATTTTATCCCTGGGCTTTGTCCCGAATGAGTCACTTACCAAAAAGCCACATTTCTGTCTAGAGCTTCAACAAAATGATAAGCTGCATGAATCTGAACATTTTCATTGCTGAGCTTTCTAAATGTTCCTTTTATTACAGCATCACTGAACACTATAAGAGCACACTAGTACATCTGAATTTTAACATAAAGAGACTGTAATCACTGCACCCATTATCATGAGATTGGAAAATATACGTTAGACCAGTTTTAAGCAGTTTTAAGTTGTTCGGTCATTTTTGACCGGAAAATTTTTTTTTGTTTTTTTTAACTTCATCGGAATGGTACGAAACTTGGTAAATTGGCACTTGCTATGTGAACACACACACACACACACACACACACAAAGGACATGGTTCAAAAATGTTACAGGTGCATGTAAATGGTCCAAAAAAAAAAGTCAAACTTGTACTGTTTAGGGCGAAAATGACTGCATTGGAAATGAATGGGAAGCGAATTTCATCTAGTGGAAACGTTTGGTACTGCAGCCAAGCAAAACCTGAAAGCTCATTTTTTGAGATATCAACCTCAAATTCGGAACATAACTTGTTTAGATTTATGTCTTTGAATTCCTGTTAGTTTTATAGAAAAACATGTTTTGGAAATATATATATATATATATTTCATATAAAATGTTTAACTAGTATTTAGTTTTTTTTTTTTAGTTTCACTTTTTAAACTTTTAACTTTTTTAATTCCAACAATAGTCTGCCAAGTGTCTTCTTCAAAAAGAGACCAAACTTAAGTGTTACGACAGTTTAAGTTGGAAATTTTATTTTCAGGTCTATGCTGAATAAGTGGTTAACAGATATTAAACTACTGCATAAATACAATTTAGCACCATAAACCCCTGAATATACAAATATTAAATAAAAAATATTAGCAAACTAAAATATAGCCTAGTACATTCATTTAATTTAAATAAATTCATTTTAAAAATCATCTACTTTTGACAGCCACGCAAACAACACCAGAGGGTTAAAAAGACATTGGGAAATGTATGCATTTTGTTTAAGTGCTAGAATACACACGGTGAAGAATATAGCCAATTTAGAATGGACAAAATAATACGTGTAGTTTACTTCACGGATCAATGTATTCTCGTCATATTTCATATAAAATGATTCAGTGGATATTTCTTCTAAAGCTTCGCTCGTTTTCCTTTGGTGATGCTCTGCAAATGTTTGCGCTCATCATGTCATGTTTACATCTTGTTATATCTGCCTTAACACTTGCGGTAGAAAAACTGGAAAATGACTAAGTAGTCTTAATAATGGAGTGGAAATCAATATCCCAGCGCGGGCCCACGCGTTCAGAGAGGTTTCATTTCTTTGAAGACGACGATAACATCGTTTGTTTACATTGGCAGAGACAGCCGGCACTTTCCCTCCAGGTCTACCCAAAATACAGCGAGTGAGTTAGCGCGAGAGAAGCGGCTCACGGAAAGATTTTACCCGTCACTTTGGCTTCCTGTTGGGGGAAAGCACCAGCGCGCAGGCGGTTGTGGGCCTCTTCCCGCTCACGGTCTTCGCCTACCATTTCAAAGAGGTCCGGCCCTGTTTATCAATCGCTGGTTTTGTGCCTTTGAGCTGGCGAGGCTCTGCTGAATGAGAGGAAGCTCTGCGGTCTCCTCTCTGGCCTATGGTTGCTCTCTGAAGTGCCAGCCTGCCTGCGGCTGTAGGTTGACTCTGGACCGTGCGGGGAATAACCTAAATGGATCTTCATTCATACCTATAAATAGACTTATCAGAAATTGCAAGCTGGTTACAGAATGATGCAGCCTGTTTTGGAAAGACTCTTCTGCTGGAATGACTGGGCCGCACTGTAATTCATCAGATCCGACTGTGTTATTACATCTGTGTAACCCGAGAAACTAGCTTCATAAGAGATTAAAAACACTTCTGAATCTATGGGTAGAAATAGATCATTCATACTGTATTCCACAAAGATGCATTATATTGATCAAAAGTGACATTTCAAATAAATGCTGTTCTTTTGAAGCTACTTTTTCCATTCATCTGTCAATCTTGAAAACGTATCACAGTTTCCACTGCAATATTGTGCAGCACAACTGTTTTCAACATTGCTAATAATAATAATGTTTCTTGAGCAGCAAATCAGCATATTAGAATGATTTCTGAAGATCATGTGACACTGAAGACTGGAGTAATGATGCTGAAAATTCAGCTGCGCATCACAGGAATTAATTACAGTTTAACAGATATTCACATAGAAAACAGCTGTTTTAAATTCTAATAATATTTCACAATTTTACTGGTATTTAGTACTGTATGTTTTATCAGATTAATAAGAGACTTCAAAAACATTTAAAAAAAACTCTAAATGCTTTGCAAAATTGTCAAATATAATGAAATAAGATTTCGGGAGCAAATTTCAGTAACAGAATGTAATAAAATGTCATTTTAAAAAATGGCCAAATAATATAACATTTTTATAATCTTGTATATACACATTTACATTTTTCACAGATTTGTTTAACCGTTACAGTGCTGAAGTAGATAAAGCAGAGGTAGTCTTTCAGAACAGTTAAGTAAAAATATGATACTAAAATTAAAAATAGTAATATATGTAATTTCAACTCTCTTTTATCACTGTATATCAGTGGCGATTTCTTTAAGACTGCAAGGGAAGCTCAGCTTCCCCTATAATGTCACAAAATTAATGGTCAAATTATGTACTATTGTATTAACATTTTATTGACTAAAAATGCGTTAGAACACGTTCATCTCGAAGACGAGTTCATTCAGAATCAGCTACATATAGCAGGTCGGCTGACTCGATTTCCTTCTCATACATTCCCGTAGCGTCACAGTGTATTTCCCTGTTGACGCCTAGCGTCCATTGACTTCAATGGGGCTGCTTCGAACAGTTTTTTTCAGTGCTTCGAAACTAGATGGTCATTGGATAAATGCTGGGATTATGTCCCGCCCACGGACGCTCAGCGTCTCTGGGGGTGAATGGAGACTCCGGGCTTCTGCGTGATGATTGGAGGGTCTGTCGAAAGACTGCATCTCCTTTTGATTGACAGCGATTTTGTACTATAAAAAGTCGCTGATGCTGAAGCTATTCGAGCTCAGTTTGTGGATTTTGCAAGTGTAGTCGAAAGACAAACTGCTGCAACCTATTTCTTGGTATTGGCTTGGTGAAATTGCTAGCCAATTTTCATCATACATTTCACACAATTATACACCACATTCCTTGTTTCACTTTTACAGAGTTTAATATTTTTTTTAGATCGTTCATTCATTCATTCATTCATATAGTAGGCTAGGCTAGCGTCGTGGGTGAAACTGCACACGATGGCAGACAGTGCTAATATTGTCGACCTGATTTTGGCGAAGCCATTTGAAAGTGTTCCTTACGAGGAAAAACTTAGAATTAAACAGCAGGGCAGATCAACACCTAAGATTGATTTAGTGCAAAAGATAGAAAGACAATGGGCCAAGGCCGTTTAAGCAGCCTAGCTCTGCTGGCCATTGAGAGGACACTGGTCAAGTCACTGGAAAAGACGCCTAGTTGGTACGACAGGGTCACAGACCATTTTCTTGAAAAGGAACGTAGGGCAGAATTTACTTTTAAATAAATAGACAATTTTATGATGTAGGCCGAAAATGAGCTTCCCCTATTTGACAGACCAGTAGCCGCCACTGCTGTATATTAATTGCAATGACACAATCATCAGAGATGCACCAGTCAAATAAGTTTCTAATAGCGTCATTTATTGTTTTAATTTTATGGGTCATATGATGGGACAGACTGCTGAAAAGAAATATAAAATTAAAACAGATGCTGTGTTAATTTATTGTGCTGTTTTTAATCTTATTATTTATACACCTAAGAGCCTATACATTGTGATATATGATCCCATTTAGAGCACTGTTAATCCAGGTTTTATAATCTGGAAAAGACTATATCTGGATCAAAGGGATTCAATCCAAAATTACTTTTAAAAAAATCAAATCAGTACAAAAGTAAAATTACCTGATCATGGAGAGCAAAACATAGGATTTTCATATCTGGCTCAGATTAAACTTTTTACTGGGCTTGCATGGGAAATAACAGATATTAAGTGTATTAATATAAGTCACTTTGGATAGAGTCAAATGCATAAATTTCTATTAAGCATTATCCCTAGATTTGACCCTTACAATCCCTTTCATTAGTGAAGCATGATGTAGTCCGGTTAATTCAGTCATGTTAAACAATATTTGTTCATTTAGCTGTTACCACATGAAATGTATTTCGGTTACCTAATAAAATACCCTTTTAACATTCTATTCTATTCTATTCTAATGGGTGCACAGAGAGTCAAGTGTCAATAACAACACGTGTCATTATGTAAAAGGATATTTTGTGGTCTCTTGCTGTTGATGAGTAGCAGTTGTTACAGAAAAGTAAAGGCACTAATTGGTGAATGATGAATCATTTTCAGTAAATGTGAATGTGCATTTGAGAGACAGCTCATCTGTCGGACGGCTCGGCAGCTAGTAACCGGGTTATCAGCCGTGTGGGTGGGGGAGGCACATGCCGTCTCAAATGTCAATAAAGCCCAGTCAACATGTATTTACACTACACTCTGCTCAATATCATAGCACTGATGAGGCCATCGCACATGCACAGAGACACACGAACAAATGCGTCTGAGGAATGACTCAAAGTCTTTACTCGAACAGTACGACAGGACTGTTTTTCTTAGTCAGGCTAGAACAAAGAGAGTGAGTAAACTCTCACACACACACACACACACACACACACACAGAGCGTCTGGTTTTGTCGGAGGCCAAAAGTGAAAGTTTTGTGGTTTTAACATTTGACCAATGCTGTGGACAGGAAAATGGGATGGAGAGTTCAGGTCACATTGAAGCTTCTTCTCTCGTTGTGTCAAACCAGAGAAATCTGACTTTGATTTATGACTTTCAGAAACTTAAAGTAGCATTATTTTCTTAAAGGAATAGTTCACCAAAAATAAAAATGTGCTACACGTTTACTCACCCTCAGGCCATCCAAGATTAGGATGAGTTTGTTTCTTTATCAGATTTGGAGAAATGTGTCTCAGCAATGGATGCTCTCCAGTGAATGGGTGCCGTCAGAATGAGAGTCCAAACAGCTGATAAAAACATCACAATAATCCACACCACTCCAGTCCATCAGTTAACATCTGGAGAACACAAAAGCTGAAACAAGCCTAAATTTAAATTTCCTTGAAATGAACAATAATTCCTAATTCATGACTGTTGCATAAATATCACAGACATTGTGAACTAAAAGTTCAGCACTGTCACAAAGATGAAAGATCCAGCTGAGAAACGAGGTGAAGATGAAAACATTTATAAAAGTTTGTCAAAGTGTGTACTGAAAGAGAATCAAGACATTACAAACTTCATAGTTTTAGTCTTTGTCTGAAATGGGAGAATCATTAAACAATCACATGCATCATATTAGAAGAACAGCCAAAAATTAAGCTGAGGCCAAAGTAAGGTGAGGCATTTTTTTTTCATTGTGCATTTTATTTGCTTATGCATTTTCACTTTTATTATCATGACTATCATACAAATGACTACTGATGATAACCAAACATTCCAGTACATTGCAATTTTTTATGCAATGTGTTTGAGCCACTTTATCATTAATGGCTGAATAATTTCAATATTTGATGATGCAATTTTGTTTGAATTTCAAAATACAGACAGTCTGCTAAAAATTCCTGCCAAAACTTTGTTTACTGGTACTAAACAGCAGCAAACTAATAAAACAGCAGAGCAGTGAGACATCATTAAAGCTCTGCACGCTTCATTAAAACCTGAGGGTTTGGTGTTGTGAGATCCAGGTGATTTCTAACAGACAGAAACTAAAGTAGAAAAATCTTCTTTCTTTTTTTTTACAGTCTGAACTGAAACCAAACAGACAAGAGACGTTCGCATGGTGAGCAAATCATGTTGTCATAGAAGAAATGAAAGTCTGTTTAACAAAAAGGAAGAAAGGTGAAGGAGGCCAGAACAATGCATAACCAAATTCCTGTCTTGGAAAATCATACAGTATTAATACTCACAGATTAGGAAAATGGCTTCACTTCTTTAAAACCAAATCCTTGTTTATTTCTCAACAACAACAAAAACTAAATGGAAAAGACCTGGTTATGATTGCCATTCCTTAAACTAGTGTAGTGTCATCAACCTCATCTACAGATTCAACATAATTCAACAAATTCATCAAACTCGAGTATAAAATACACTGCCTAACCAAAAATAATCACTGTTTGGTTTTAAATAAGCTAATTCTGAAGAGTCCAGGATTGGATCATTATGACAATGCCAAGATCCATCGGGCTTGTGAAAAAATAGATCAGGCATGAGGAGTGACCCTCTTTAAAAGTCAACTTTAACAAAGGGTTTGACTCTCCCATTGTCTCTCCCAAGATATAGGCCAAAAATTAATGCAGCTCTTGATGGAAATAAATGTTGTGATATTGCATTACAATGTCAGAACAATGCCACAACAAATGCACACTGTAATAAAAGCTAAAAGTGGTCCAATGAAATATTACAATGTGCATTTTTTTTTAACCAGGCAGTGACATGGTCAGATCTTAAATAAAACCAGACAAAATCCTGTTAGTCTGACTCTCTCTCTTTGTGTGTGTGTGTGTGTGTGTGTGTGTGTGTGTGTGCGTGTGTGTGTGTGTGTGTGTGTCTGTGTACCTGTTTTTATATTCCGGTGGGGACTTAACCCTGAATACACACAGACTCATGGGGACTTGTGTCACGGTGGGGACCTAAATTGAGGTCCCCACGGGTAAACAAGCTTATAAATCACACAGAATGAAGTTTTTTGAAAATGTAAAAATGCAGAAATTTTCCTGTAAGGGGTAGGTTTAGGTGTAGGGTTGGTGTAGGGCAATAGAAAATACGGTCTGTACAGCTGAAAAACCATTACGCCTATGGAAGTCCCCACAAGGATAGTGAAACGAGTGTGTGTGTGTGTGTGTGTGTGTGTGTGTGTGTGTGAGTGGGAACAGGTCAACACACTTAACAGTGTTGCAGTGTATGAAGTGAAACCTGGTAAAGTCACTTCTCTTACCCCTTATTAAGAATTTGATCAATCCAAAGAGTTTCAAACCACAATTTGTATACAAATGATTCATAATTGACTCCTTTTGATTCCAAAATGATTCCAAATGAATTCTTTTATTCATGATCTGACTTTGAATTCAAAATGTTTGGTGCTTTTAATGAAGGACTATGGAGATCAATCCATTGCTCACTGCATAATTCAGTGACCTGTTGATGCAACTAAACAAGAAAGTGGATGAAATGTAGGGCAGTTTGTGCGAATACATGTCATTATATTGTATCCCACAACAGTCTGAAGCAGTATGAGGTTCTAAAGATGGCACACAAGTGCTTCAGGTTTCTGTTGTGACTGGGGAAGTATGTTTTGAGTAAACAGATACCGCAGAACTACATTTACATGCACCCAAATAATCTGTTTGTAATGGGATTACTGGCTCAATCAGACTGAAAAGCCTTCATGTAAACACTTCAATCAATCCACCTGAGCTCAGTATAAATCAAATTTTGATCAATGGGAATAAATTAAACATGCATACATTTGAAAGTGATTATTTGCTCAATCAGAGTCAAAAATAGCTTGCTTTGATGCACAAGTTTACATAAGTTTATGTGCATGTGTTTATGTCAGATTGCAACATTTAGGATTCATATAAAGAGAACTTTTAGAATCTAAAATCAGATTGGATTCATTCAGACAGATGAAATTTAGTACATGTCATGAAATGGAACAATTGATTTTTGTCATATTCATGTTTTAATTTACATTGCACAAATCAATTTTAACTTTATCATTTGTGCAAATCAACTTCAAATTAAATTTCTCATTTGTTTTGGGGGTGAAATATATGTTCATATTTAAAACCCATGCTGTCTTTTTTTTTTGCATTTAGTCTATTGACAGCATTCATAACTTCGAAAGCTCTTTGTTTTTCTAACTGTGTGGATGTAGATCAGTCGTTTTGAACTTTTGTGATGTTGAACTAGCAGTATCTTTCATTACACAGGTATTGTTCTGAGGAAATGATGCTGGATCTTGTACAAGCTGCATTTAACATGACAAGAGTCAACAGTGCATCCAATGGAAGAAGGTTTGTGATGCACTGAGTCTCTATGGCGATGCAGAAAGAGGTTGTGGGAAAGTGGATGTGAAACACCTGGTAAATCAGGTTCACCAGCACAAACACGGATTTGTAGTTTCACATTTACATGCTTTACCGTTAGTATTACAGATCACACTAAAGTTGTTCCTTAAAATGACTATTATTTGTTTAAATCAGTTGACACTGAGATGCTAGCAGTCATCATCTCTTATGACATGAGGCTCGGTTGATATTCTGCAGATCTACATGTCTGGGGACGAATTTGGAAAACAATATTTTGGTTAGCTATGTTACTAAATCCTTGTGAGGAAATCCATATTTAGGCAACACAGGCTAATTGGAAAAATTACATTTGTGCAAAACTCCAAAAACATATCTATTCCTACAATTCACTCCAACTTATAAATAAATAATACATTATAAATAATTGATCAAATGAATAATAAAGAGTTATTTACAGGCAGGGTTATGACCTCAAAACACACAGTGCCCGATTTATCAACTAATACATTTTCATGTTCGCATCACATAACCATATTCATATGTTTGGCTTTTTTTTAACGCAGTAAACATGCTCGGAAGCTCACCTGGTACAGTACTGCAGTTTACACGAATCCAGTGAGAGACGAATCACGATGAAAGAGCTCAAATACAAGTATTAGCATGGCTGCTTTAGTAATTGTGGTGCACTTTTTGCTTTTGTTAACATTATCGCTTGGGTTTAGTGTAGATGGCACGTTAATTTCAAACGCTGTTCACTGTTAATCTTTTATCGTCACGCAGATAACATTTATTTCCGAACTGCCGCGAAACATAAACAACCACCGTAAAACGCTGCCATATGCACGTTCGTTTATTTTGATTAAAACTGAACGGACTTTTAGCGCCACCCACTGGTCACTTCACTCAGAAAGCTTCGCAAAATGCTTCAGAATGCTTCAAATTGTTCAGAAATGTCGTTACAGTCACGGTTTCCCAATGAACCTGGGTTGCGTTTAGTGGTGTTTGCTGAAGCAAGCATCATTATTATATTGCTCATATTTAGGGTTAGAGGTTTGTTTGAATTTCTAACCCAAAGTATTAAACTTGTCTGCATTTAATTTTATAGACATTCAAATAAAACCTCAAATCTGGCAGCTGATGAAAACTTAGGAAGTATGTTTAGATGAATAGCTTAATCTTAAAATTATTTCTCAACATGCTTTCTTAAGAGAGTCGTTTGTAGTTGAATCTATGTTTTTTGGGGGGGGGTTCACAAGTATGCAGCATCACACACTGAATGATGGGAAACGGAGGTTTGCTCCTGCACAATGAAAAAAAAAAAAAAAGATCTGATTTTTTAGTTTTATGCAAATAAGCAGTGACTTAATGCAACAAATATGGGAGTGATGATGCATTATGCATCCTCTGCAGAATATGTATTTTTAGCAACAAGAAAATTAATTAATTGTGAAAATATATAAAAGCTAATTTTGTTATAGTGCATTTCATTTGTGATCAGCCCAGCAATATCATTAGAGTATATCCAGCTCAGCATTTTCAGTTCTCTGCATGTTTAGCAACATTCCCAAAAATAAATACAAACCTGTGTAAATATCAGACAGTTTACCTGAATATTGCTGAAATGCTTGCCTTAAAGAAACAGTTCCAGCAAAAATGATAATCCTATCATTTACTTTCTTCTGAGGAACATAAAAGAAATTTTGAGAAATGTTTCAGTGTTTCTTTTTGAAAATTTGTTTTTATACTAAACATAGGAAAGTCTCCTTGCCAAAGTAAAACTTGAACATTTAACTTTTGAAAATGAAGAATTTAAGACTTGTTGTGAATTGTGATTGTAAACTTAATTATAAACTTGATAGAAATTTAATTTGAAAAAACAATCCTACTGTATTTTACCTCTCGTTTGCATTTTTGACTCTTGGGATTGACATGCATGCAAAAGTTAAACATCAGGAGAGTAAAAGAACACTTACCATTAAAAACGCCTGCGTGTATCTTTACAGTATTTGGGGACGTCCCAGGTCAACTATGTAATTAGCGAGAATTTGTCAGGAACAAAAACAGCAACAACTATGATAGGGTTAATCCCTGATATTTAACAATATGCCTCTTTTGACCTACTCAATTAATGCAGCCTTAAAGTCAACCCCTTCACTTCTATATACTTGTAGGCTATCTCATTTTTGAAGACTTTCTTCTGAGAAGGACCCAAGAGTCGGGGGATTAATATTTTGTGGCGCTGAGAACGTTTCTGTGAAATGCTTTGTTTCGATTATTTGCTAATACGGGCTGCAGACGTGGGCTTCAGTTCAGTGTGTGGGCTGATGATGCAGACGTGAAGAACGATCATGAAAGCCGTCTCTAGTGGAACCATTCAGTTCAGTCAAGCCTGACAGAGAGAAAGATGCAGATAAAAAGAGGATTCCCCCTCTGCCCTTTAACATCCTCTCAGCCAATGACATTTATACCTCCCAGACATGTGAGACTCAACACTTTTAGTTCAGATAGAAGATTCAGGATGTTAAATTCAAGACTTCTCTAAATTATACTCATGATTTAAACATAAAGAATTGCTTGGATTTAAGAAAGAAAGAAAGAAAAAGAAAGAAGAAAAGAAAAGAAAAGAAAAGAAAAGAAAAGAAAAGAAAAGAAGTCTATTTGGTTGAAATAATTTTGCTGAAATAAAGAAAAGTCTCTATTCAGTTGAGAAATAAGAGGGGAAAAAAATAAATAAAAAATAAAAATGAAAATTGTTTCAGAGGCAAGCAAATTATTACATTTTGGTAAAAATGTGTGTGTGTGTGTGTGTGTGTGTGTGTGTATTCACACTTCATCCAGGAAAACATACATATTTATACAATTCTGTATTATTTCATAGGATGTTATTTGTATGAAAATGTACAATTTGTATGAAAAATATAAGTATGAGGGAAAAAAGTGAAAATGTATACTGGTACATTATCTGTTAATTTTAGGGAAATTTCTATTAACTGTAAAACACAATACAATTAAGTGCAAAATTCGAAATACAGGTAAAATACCTGTAAAAAATAAAATCAATACGAAAAACTTTTTATTTTTACAGATTCCTTTTTAAACCTACCCAGAGAGCTGATTGTACAAATTCATTACAAACTGTGGTGTGTTGATCATTCACGATAAAGTGATGAGTGTATGTTAAGAAAGTAAATTGGACCAGTTTCATGTTAACTTTATTACAGCAATTGTATATTTTAAATGTGAACAGTTAGACATTTGTACAGTACATGGCTCATATGAGAAAAAAGCAATTGAAAGCTTTAGTAAATGATGTTAATGAATGCAACAGGAAGGTGCAGATGAATTTGTGTGCTGGTGTAGTAATCCAGTAGAACAGATATGTGTAAATGTGCAGAGCTCCCTCCGTCAGATCCTCCGCCCTGCCTGCAGCCCCCCACCCGCTTCTCTTCGTCTCATTGTTTTTCTTGTGGGCTAGTCTTCCTGTGCACCTGTGAATCAGGCTTCCTGTGTCTTTCTCTCTGCACTCACACTGTCCCCTAAAACCACTCTGCTCTCGCTCAAGCGTAACTAAAAGACATCCAGACAGCAGCACAACACGCATACACGCATGCAATATCAAAACACAACCATACACACTATGGTTTCACCAAGTGTGACCTGCCTAATTTCGTGGGCGAAAATTAATTTTGTGATGCAAGATGCTGTTATGCTTTAATGCATTTAATGCATGTACACAGAAAGAAAAAATCCAGTTAAGTTTTGTCTACTGAGACATAATTTTGCGCAACAAAAAACTGCAAAAACTAAGTTTAGTTCACGAAATGCATTTCATGATCCACTTTATGGATGAAAAAAACATCAGATTTATTGATGGAATTAATATTGTGCTCACAAAATGCATTTTGTTAAACGCTGGAAGGATTTTGTCCACGAAAGGTGTTTTCTGTTATCCACA
>JAFVLL020011584.1:22500-28201 GCA_021397915.2 Tor tambroides
GCTTTGAAATCACAGGAATAAATTACATTTTAAAATATATTCAAATAGAAAACAGTTACTTTAAATAATAAAAACATTTCAAAATTTGACTGTTTTTACAGTACTTTGGATCAAAATCTTACTGTTCAAAATGTTTTGACTGGTAGTGTAGTTTCAGTCATAAAACAAAATATATTTCAAAATGTATTTCAGGGGTAAGAAAATACATTTACAATTTACAGTAGCTTACATTAATGAAAATGTGGATGGAATGGATAAAATGTGGATTTATAATGATTTATATATTGTAATATTGTAATTTTTTTTGGAACAATGTGAATTATGTTCCTTGCTGATTTTAAATAAAATAAAATTTCTCCAAATGTGACATATAGACTTGGACTGAAATATATGGAGGGCAAAATGTATTTTAAATACTTTGAAAAACTATATTTATATTTAAAAAAAAAAAAGAGCAAAAAAACCCCTGAAAATATGTGTCCCTGGAGCACAAAAGCAGTCTTAAGTCGCTGGGGTATATTTGTAGCAATAGACAAAAATACACTGTATGGGTCAAAATTATCCATTTTTCTTTTATGCCAAAAATCATTAGGATATTAAGTAAAGATCATGTTCCATGAAGATATTTAGTAAATTTCCTACCATAAATATATCAAAACTTAATTTTTGATTAGTAATATGCATTGCTAAGAACTTCATTTGAACAACTTTAAAGGAGATTTTCTCAATATTTAGATTTTTTTGCTCCCTCAGATTCCAGATTTTCAAATATTGTCCTATCCTAACAAACCATACACCAATGGAAAGCTTATTTATTCAGTTATCTCAATTTAAAAAAACTGTCCCTTATGACTGGTTTTGTGGTCCAGGGTCACATATATTTTTCTGCTGTACGGGAACACCCACGATTCTGTTCAAAAGTTCTAATTGAGTTAATTAAAGGGGCTTTAATCATGTCAGACTTCTACAGACAAAACAGTCATGTGACCTTCTGAATTCACCATGAATCTGAATCAGAGGCTGTAAACCAGCAAATCTCTAACCTGAGAGGAACTGCTGCGTGTCCATCAGTTTGCAGGTCTGCTCTTTCTCCAGTTTGTTGGGTTTGTCTGCATACGGCGCCAGAGGCCCTTCCCAGTAAACCCTGCCCTGGCACAGGCGCTTGCCGTAGAGCCCATCAGGGGCCAGCCACAGCAGGACGCCCCGCTCCAGGACATTAGGGAGCTTCTCGGCCCCGCGCCGCTGGGACTGAGGGTAGGGGAAGGGGAAGAGCACCGGCTCGGCCCCGCCATACAGACGCTCCTCTGGGCACGGAGAAGAAGGGGACGAGGGGGATCCTGGAGACGGAGAGGAGGAGATCCGACAGCCTTCGGGGCTGCTGGTGGTCACCTCCTTCACCAGAGACTCGCGGTAATACAGAGAGACATGCAGGCGACAGTCTGCGGACCAAAGAACACAAAATAGAACTTCAGAATAGAGTTTTATCATAATAATAATAAATGTTTCTTGAGCAGCAAATCAGCATATTAGAACGATTTCTGAAGATCATGTGACACTGAAAACTGGAGTAATGATGCTGAAAAAACAGCTTTGATCACAGAAATAAATTACAGTTTAACATATATTCAAATAGAAAATGGTTATTTTAAATAGTAAAAATATTTCAAAATGTTACTGTTTTTGCTGTACTTTGGATCAAATAAATGCAGGTCTGGTGAGCAGAAGAGACTTCTTTAAAAAACATTAAAAAATGAACTGTTCAGAAACTTTTGACTGGTAGTGTAGTTTCAACATTCATAAACCAAAATATACTTCAAAATTTCACGGGCAAGAAAATACATTTACAATTTACAGTAGCTTACATTAATGCAAATGGGAACCGAACTCTTACAAAGCAAAAACAAACATTCTCCATCAGTCCATGAACATTTCTCTCAGTTAATGTATGCAACCCTGACGTCTAGCAAGTCAACGCATGCTGTTGTGAATAATTAAGCAAAGCGTCCTCTCATAGCATAAGAATGCGCAGTCTCATGAATAATTATGAGACACCGATGCGAAAATAGTTTCTCCAACAATTAATATTAACGGATTCTAACATTGTCTTCTATGATGTGCAACACAAACACCTCTGCTAAAATCTCAGAAAAAGTAGTCTGAGGTTTCATGACCCTTTCATGAAAACGTAATTCATTACTAGCTACCAATTACATCTTCAACAGTAGCTATGTTTCCATCACCCTGTTTTAGATCAGAAACGAGTGAAGGAAATAGCAAATTTGGAAAAACGTTCACTTGAGGTGGTTTTTGACTTTAGCGAAAAAGGCTTAATGCGAATAATGGAAGATGGAAACGCATTTTGCAAATAAATTCCTCCATGCGCATCAAAAAAGTCACGTGATTTTGCGCTATAGGACTGCAAAACTTGACTAACCAGCAGACCGATCTCGTTCCACAGCATCTGAAATGCTGTTATGGTCATTCTGAAATGACAGAGCAAATTTGTCGTCAAAGTTTTTCTGTATAATTGCCTCCCAGAACTGTCTTACACGACTGCGTTCCCAAAAAGCAGGCATCCACTTCCAAAAGCAATGGCCGTATTTATTTAGTTTTGTCTGCTTGCTCTGAGACTCAAGTAATTTATTATATATGAAAATAATTATACTCGGTGGCTACTTTTCTTAGTGATTTAGTGCCAGTTTATCAGGAAGTGACGGTTTTGTTCTCTTTGACTCGTTGGATGGAAATATCGCAAATGTTTTATGCAATATTCCAATTTTCTGCATAAGTTAAATTCACAACTTTGGATGGAAACCCGGCTAGTGTAATTAGATTACTGTACTGATTACTCTCTCTAAAAAGTATTGATTACTAATTACTTTCTAAATCCCATACCAGCTGAACAATACAAGGATGGACATGAATCTGCTCCTTTAATTCTTTTAAACAAATTGCAAAAATTATTATTAAATTGACTTAAGTATTTAAAAGGAGACTGTTACATTAAAACCACTTTAATATTATATGTTAAATTCTGATGTTAAATACATGGTTATATACAGAATTGTTCTATAGTCTGTAAAGCATTTAATGCAGTTACATCAGAAGTAACTGTAATTACAGAGTAATCCCTTACTTTACTTTTTCAAGGTGAAACGAATTAATTACTTTGTAACACATTACACCTCACACTGCACAACAGCAGAGAATCCAATCAACATACACCTTTAAAATCTGCTTTTTTATCATCCAAATCACATTTCCCTAAGAAACTGGATTTACAGTATCATTCGTGTCCACGGTGCAAATGTTATGTGCCAAAGTTTATAGCAACAGTCAGGGTAATTATAGTTAACTAAAACTAAACCACTTTATTTTAAGGTGTCCTTGTTACACGTTACATGTATTTACTCTTATAATAACAATAAATTATGCATAATTACATGCAAGTAACCCTAAGCCAAACCCTAATCCTAACCCTGACCACATAGTAAGTACATGTAGTTAATTAATAATTCTCAGTACTTAAATGTATAATTACACTGCAACAAGGACACCTTATAATAAAGTATAACCTAATTTTCCTTTAGTTTGCTTAATGCAATAACTAAAATGGAAATTAAAAATTAATATAAACTAAATAGAAAAAATAAAATAAAAATGACAAAAACGCAAGAAAATTACTAAAACTAACTAAAATTAAAATAAAAATGGGAAATCTAAAAATATGAATAAAATTGTAATAGTATCTCAGTGATGCTAAAATAAGACTGGCAGTCGTGTTGATGTACCTGAAATGGCCATGGCTTCGGCGGATCTCATATTGGGGTCCATTGCCACTGGATGGGTTTCTGTCGGCGAATATGTGTAGAACGAGCCAGATATCTGGTATCCTGGAAAGTGTAGATGCATAAAAATGGATTATTTATTTATTATTTACTACCATCAAAACTAAAAATACAATGTGACAAAGGCACCTATAGAAAAATAAAATGATTGTCTTTCCACTTCTATCATTGCAAGAGTCAGAATCGAGACAAAATGCTACCTTCATTTTAAAATCAGAAGCCATTTTTAAGGTGTATATGTAGACTTTCATAAAGATTTGTATTTTGTATTCATTAATTTAGTACAATTAACCCCAAAATAAACGACGGGCAAGATCTGGAAAAAGACTATATTTTGAGACCCACTGCTTGCGTCAACTTCGATTGGTCTCAAGACCAAGAACTCAAGACTCCAAGGAATTTATGCTGCACTATTCAAAAGACCTTATGAATTTACAGTAAATGACCATTTATTTTTTACTAAATGTATGTATGCTCTAAAAGTATGTCCTGTGACGCAAATTCATTGGTACCTCTTGAGTTCGTTATTTTACAGAGTGTGAAGCGCCATTAATAAACAAGCATTAATACAGACAGAGTGAATCATAAATGAAGAATTTCCTCTTTCTGTTTAAAGTCAGTTAATGTTGCTCACTGTTGATAAACGCTCTTCTTAATCATTACAGGAACAAGTGAGAGCATCTATGACCAAGAATAGCTCTAGCTTCTCTGAAATGAATACGCTAAATATGGTACACAACCTTTAAATATGGCCTGTAATCATTTTGGGTTACTTAAGATCAGAGTTGGGGGTAACGCATTACAGGTAATGTGAGGTATGTAATCAGATTACTTTTCAAGTTACTAGAAAAATAACACATTACTTTTAAATACAAGAAATTTTATCTGAGTTACTTTTTCAAATAAGTAAAGGCAGTTACTTTGTTTTCTCATTTATTGACTGACAGCTCTCCTGTCTCCACGTTTAGAGTAAGTGCAGAGGCACTTCTTTCAGTCTGAGGCTCATTAATTTCACTTTTGGGCCTTTACAGTTGCCAAAAATATAACTTTTTTTTTTGCTATTAAAAAACAAACAAGCAAGCCCAACCCAGGTGACAAAATTAATGTAACGCATTACTTTCCATAAAAAGTAACTAAGTAATGCAATTAGTTACTTTTTATGGAGTAACGCAATATTGTAATGCATTACTTTCCATGAAGCAATGCAATTGGTTACTTTTTTATGGAGTAACGCAATATTGTAATGCAATACTTTCCATAAAAAGTAACTAAGTAACATAATTAGTTACTTTTTTATGAAGTAATGCAATATTGTAATGCATTACTTTCCATAAAGTAATGCAATTAGTTACTTTTTTATGGAGTAACGCAATATTGTAATGCAATACTTTTCATAAAGTAATGCAATTAGTTTCTTTTTTATGGAGTAACACAATATTGTAATGCAATACTTTTCATAAAAAGTAACCAAGTAACACAATTAGTTACTTTTTTATGGAGTAACGCAATATTGTAACGCAATACTTTCCATAAAGCAATGCAATTGGTTACTTTTTTATGAAGTAACGCAATATTGTAACGCAATACTTTCCATAAAGTAATGAAATTGGTTACTTTTTTATGGAGTAACGCAATATTGTAACGCAATACTTTCCATAAAGTAATGAAATTGGTTACTTTTTTTATGGAGTAACGCAATATTGTAATGCAATACTTTCCATAAAGTAATGAAATTGGTTACTTTTTTTATGGAGTAATGCAATATTGTAATGCATCACTTTTAAAAGTAACTTTCCCCAACACTGCTTAAGATATGTAGCTGTTTACCAAATGTGAGAAAATGATTGTTGTGC
>JAFVLL020011586.1:0-43684 GCA_021397915.2 Tor tambroides
ATACGATCTACATCAGAATGATTGTCTTTACAAGCTGCAGAATATACAGTTACACTGAAACCAAAAACCTGCTTTGGCAGAAGCTGGTGCAGGTGCAGATGATGGAGTTTTGGCTTAAATTATGGCCATTTCTATCAGAACCCCTGAATCAAGCAAAGCCAAACACATTTACCCAGTGATTAAGAGTTCAGCTAGTCATGTCATAGGAGAGTAATTCCTCTTTGTGTCTGTTTTCATTTTCAGTCGCTCACAACAATCCAACAGCACTTTTCATGCATCTCTGTCAGGCATCAACCACAATATTTCTGGTAATTTGATGCATATGACATGCGTCTCTTTTCCTGACCAGCTCGAATGACATCTCTGCATCGAAGCTGCTTTGTAAATCCTTCTCATGATTACATCTAAGGGCTTAATTGCACATTTTTTCAATGTGTTAGCCATTTACGCTTCAGCAGTTAGGACTGAGTTTAAGAGCTGCCTGGCTGCCGTCGTAAAGTCCGTCCGTCTCCGTTTACTCTCGCTGAGGTGAGGCGGCGACGCGGGTCAACGGCGTCTGCGGCCGCTTAACGAGAAGCACATGTTCCGGCCACCGAGGGCCCGCCCAGGACGCCCCTCGCTTATTAATGCCACTAAAATATATATATGCCTCCTCCTGTGTCCCCAATTAAACAAACTAAGCAAACCTCTTCTTTACCTACTCCGCTTTCCTTCACTCTCTCTTCCTTTTTTATCCTGATATCCCCAGCGGTCACATCTGCTTCTAATCGCCGATGTGATAATGTGTTCTAGGGTGTTTCGGGTCCCGACTGCCACGGTCGGACTCATAATGACTGATTATCCCATTGCTCTGAGTGTTTCCTATCTCGCAGGGAAGGAAAGTGTTATTAATGAGAGTGTTTGTTGGGAGAAGCGTGCATGTGTGTGGTGCGTGTGTATCTGCGGTCTCTCTCTCTCCCTCGTGGTTTGAGTTTGGATTGTAATCACATACCCCACATGCTCTTATCTATAATCTCTGTGATAAATGACTCGCTCTCAGCACGAGCCAGTATAAATACATTATCTAACTGACAACGACTGATCAATTTAGATAGCGCTTGAAAAGTTTACATAAGTTGTGAATCTCTCTAAAGGTTTTTTCTCATCTTTTCTGTAGGTGATGACACGTACAAGCACGTAGCGATGTGTATCCTCTACCACATCAGCGTTGATGACAAATCTAAATCCATGTTCGCGTATACTGACTGCATTCCTCGGGTGAGCGTCCTCTTCACTTTATTCACATTTGATTCAGATTGGGGCTTATGAATATAATTAATAATTAATCTGTTGGTTATTTTTTAAATGAATTAGATATCTTGCCCTTGCCCGATATAGAGGTTAGGATACAAGGAAAAATAACAAAACATTTGAAATGACCAATAAATGATATTAAATATTCATATTAAAGGAATCCCTATTCAACTTTATTTGAAGTACTACCTGTGCACAGTGCACATTTCTTAATATTAAGCCTAAAATGTGTTTTAATGTCACTATTGTTGAGGATTGTATGATCTTTGAGTAATATCGGTCTTTAAATGCAAGATATTTAAAGTGTACCTGAAGTATACTTGCAGTAGTTCCAGTTTAGCGCAATTAAATATACTTCAGTATATCTTTTGTTGGACTTCATCACTACTTCTGTACAATTAAAGTGCATTAGGTACAAAATTAGTTGTTCCAATTTAGCAGCCTGTACGTATACCAGTTTAGTATACTCAGTTTAGTATACTAAAAGTACAATTGCAGGGTATTTTTATTAAGTTGAAGATGTTTTGAGGAATTCTGGTAACCAAACACTTTTAGTTTCCATTGACTTCTATTGGATCAACAAAAATTTCAGTGGAAGTCAATTGGAACCGAAATTGCTTGATTACCAGCATTCTTCAAAATATCTTATTTAATGTTCCATGGAAAAAAGAAAATCATACAAGTTTGGAACAAAATGAGGGTGAGTAAATGATGACTGATTTTTTTTTTTTTTTTTAAATTTTGGGGTGAACTATTGCTTTAAAAGAAAGCAAACCAAAATTAATTGTTAACAGGAATAGGAAGAATTTTCAGCCAGGACACACATATCATTCCCTTCTCTTATCATAGTGACATGTTACTGTAATCAGATGACGTTTTTCAGGAATGAAGTAATGTAAAGAGACTTTCACACCAGAGGAACGTTTTCATAGTTCCTGTAACTATTGGCATACCTGCTATTTGGCGTGTTCACACTGCGGGGACTGGGCACGAGTTTATTCATAGCAATGCCTATTGAGGGGACTAAATTAGCTCCTACTTCAGAGCAGAGTCTAACTCAGCACAACAGGAACTACCAGTGACATAAGTGTATGTGTATATATATATATATATATGTATACACACACACATACATATATATATATATATATATATATATATATATATATATATATATATGTATATATGTACTGTATATGTACATATGTACTGTACTGCACAAGTACTAAAAGGTATTTTGTACTATGCTATTTCAAGCATGTTTTTGCTGCTGTGGTGTGTCATGTATGTATCGTGTGCACCTCACCTTATGTTGTAAAGTGGGTTAATTGAGCGCTGTCTTTCTCTCACATGGCGTTAATGAGATAGCAGAGCTAATTTAATGGGGGGGGGCCTCTGTGGGGTCACCAGCAATTGCCTGGGTACAATTTCTCTGAAGCAACTTCTGCCCGAGCGTTGTCATCTTTAAAATGCGTGTCTTCTCTAATTGGGTGAAAATGCCTACCAGATGTTTGTGTAAAAAAAAGAAAGAAAAAAAGTTAAATTCCTCAACGTAATCGCTCCACCAATCTGCCTGGAGATGGTCGGGGCATGATGTCAGAATAGCTGTGGGACTCCTTAGGGAGATATGCAATGCTTTTCTTTCTTTCTTTCTTTCTTTCTTTCTTTCTTTCTTTCTTTCTTTCTTTCTTTCTTTCAGTTGTCTATGCTTTTGTTCTTTCTTTCATTCATTCTTTTACTTCTGTCATTTGTTTATTCATTCTTTCATTTCTTTCTTTTCTTTTCTTTCTTTCTTTCTTTCTTTCTTTCTTTCTTTCTTTCAGTTGTCCATGCTTTTGTTCTTTCTTTCGTTCATTCTTTTACTTCTGTCATTTGTTTATTTATTCTTTTTTGTTTGTTTATTCATTCTTTCATTTGATTCTTTCTTTACTATGTTTGTGCTTTCTTTATTTCTTTCATTCGTTCTGTCTTTACTTTCATTCTTGCGTTCGTTTGTTTATTCATTCTTTCATATGTTTGTTTTCATTTGTTCTCTTTTGTTTGTTTGTTTGTTTCTTTCTTTCTTTCCTTTGTTCTTTTGTTCGTTCTTTTGTTTATTGGTTGTTTCTTACAATTGTTTATTCATTTGTTCATTCTTTCGTTCGTTCTTTTGTTTTTTGTCCTTTCTTTCTTATTTTGAAGACTCCCCTGACTCTTCATCAATAGCTAAAGTGTGTCCGTTCGTGTCTGTGGATCTGGTGTCCCTCAGGTCTGTGCTGGCAGTCAGCCTGGACCCTCTTCTGTAAGGGAGGATTGAGATCAAACGGCCTCGCT
The DNA here is from genome assembly GCA_021397915.2 of Tor tambroides. Classification (NCBI taxonomy): domain Eukaryota; kingdom Metazoa; phylum Chordata; class Actinopteri; order Cypriniformes; family Cyprinidae; genus Tor; species Tor tambroides. The sequence goes on from JAFVLL020011586.1 coordinate 3,607, forward strand.
GCTCTGGGTTCTGAACTGGCGAGGAGAGGCCCGGCTTTGGACCCATTCCTCTGCCACAAAGGGGTCTCGCTATAATTACTCAAAGCTGTGAGGTGTGTGTGTGTGTGTGTGTGTGAGGAAATGCTTGCAGGGCTTGTGGAGCTATGAAACCATGGAGAGCTCAGAGATGGAGGTGGGAGGGAGGGGATGACTCAGGGGTATGAGGCAGGGCCTCCCATTGCTGGTAAATAGGAGCAAGCAGGTGCCAGTGAGTCTAGACTGCGTGATTTGGAGGCCTGGGACCAGGTTATGTGATACTCAATATGGGAAAGTCCTGATTGCTCACTGCTGCCTCTTCACAGGCCTGCATTGGTCTGTTCGTGCCTTCCTGTTTAACATCCAACTGGCCCATACTGTGGCCCGTGCCCATTGCAGCCTGTGGAGCTCCTCTAGCTTCATCTGTTCATCTCCTCATCGCTCTTTTTAACCACACGTGCAGAATCCGTTGGCCTCTAGCCAGTTATCTCCTTAAGACAGGCCTGCCAAGTCTCTCTCATTGGGCCGTTATCAGCTGCAGCATTGACCTGATTGAAGCGGACTGTGGGATATTGTCTCAACTCTCTCTGGCTTTTGAATAAAAACACAAATAGCAATCCTTTCGCCAACAATGACAGCACTAATACTTCTCTCTGTCAGGAACTGTCTCTTTCATCATTTATTTCTTTTCTTTTGATTTCCGTCTGATTGTTGCACAATACTCCACATGCAATACTCCGCAGATTTGAAATGTGCGTCAACAGGCCCATTGTGATATCACTCTCTGAGGACGTTTGGAAACCACACATGAGACCTGATGTGACAAACTATTCTGGGCGTCACATTAGATTAAGCTTTTTAAGTTACTTGTCTGTCAGACAGGTGTCAGCCCAGATTTTTTTTTTTTGGGGGGGGGGTGATTTTAAAAAAAAAAATGTAATAGTTGTGCTATCTGAAAGGACTAAACCAGTCTAAGAGGATCTGCATTGTGCTAAATATGCCAACATGTTAATCAGTGTGAGCCTTCAAGCATGTAATACACTGTTTCCTGCAGTTGTGATATTTTTATATAAATACATTTGCTCTTGCCTCTATAAAAAGTAAAAACTCTGTCAGCGTACTGTACATTTTTGGTGCCATGTTTGCAGTAAGTTTGCAGAAAGTTAGATAACTGGAATTATTTTCTGTTGTTGATGTTAAGCCCTGCTATACCTTTATAGTGTGGTCTGGTGATTTAATGTTTTCATGCTGATGCCCTGTTTGTAGTAATTTTAATTAAAATTCTGTGTTGTGTGTGTGTGAGCAGCTCATGCAAATGCTATTTGAACATGGCGAAGAGAGAATCGACACAGAGCTCATTTCCTTCTGCATCAATCTGGCTGCTAACAAGACTAATGCTCAGATTATCTGTGAGGGTAAGAGCCTGAATATCATTTCTCCTGGAATAACACTGAGCTTCTGTGTTTACATGTCATAATAAAGCATACTGTCACACACCAGCGACAACTGTTGCTTCTCTGTAATAAATAATACATGAAATCTGTTCAGATTTATTATCAAATTTGTGTATTTGCTCTGTAGGTAATGGATTGAAGATGCTGATGAAAAGAGCTCTCAAACTGAAGGACCTGCTGCTGATGAAAATGATCAGGAACATCTCACAGCACGATGGACCTCTGAAACAGCTCTTCATTGTAAACACAATATTCTGCCATTAAGAGTCACAAGTTAGACATTATAAACTTATTGAAAACCTTCACTATTAATCATTCACTTTTAAACTAAAAACAGAACGTACTGTGAACAATAAATAATAATAATAAAAAAAATTACAAATGGAATTTTAAAAGCATTATTTTATTTATTTAGTTTTTTTTATTATTATTCTTTTATATATTTGATAGCCCAAATATTTTTACATTTGTAATTTCATGAAGCAAAAATGAAATCTGAAGTATCTTACAATGTTAGGAATTACTGTGCTGAATGAACACCTAAAGATATTTTGTCATTTACCCTTCAGGACTACGTGGGTGATCTGGCAGCGCAGATCAAGCAGGAGGGCGATGAAGAGTTTGTTATTGAGTGTTTGGGTACAATGGCAAACCTCACCATACCTGACCTGGACTGGGAGCTTCTGCTGAAAGAGTACAACCTGGTGCCCTACCTCAAAGACCACCTCAAACCTGGTAAAGCTAACCTGTACCTGCTCGTGTAGGTGTGTCAGGGTGTGTTTGTAATGGAAAGCTAATATATATACCGCCTGCTACATACAGTTGATGCATAATGTGTCATTGGGCCTTTTTATTGACATCAAGTTGTTAGAACACAAACTTGACAAGTTTTTCATCATTTTTCATCACCTTTTGCCTGTTCAGTTAAAAGGTCCTGTGTGTGACATAATTTTAAAGAGAGACAAATAGTCTGTGTAGTCTCTTAAGTACTATGAACTCACAAAACTGATATGTATAATTTTTCAAAATGCTGTTTAAAAGTATTTCAAATTTCCATAAGTATTTAATGTCAAGTATTCATATATTTTATACTACATCCTATTTTGTTAAGGTTGTATGTGAAACAGTATCCAATATGAAACACTAACATGTTAATCTGCAATGTATTGCATTGTGCTACATCACATTACCTCACATTTATGAGAGACGTCCGTTTATAATCCCAAAAATAAATATTGTAGATTTGTTTCTCTTGTAATTCAGTTTTGTGTAAAAAATGACCTAACTTTTGACATCAACCTCATTTATTTGTCACAGTTAAATGACACAAATTAACAAACACTTTTTTTTTGCAAGGGTAGTAAGTCATTCGTTGGCATTCCTTATTGGTGTAGTATAAAATCCCATTTTTCATTAACCAGACTTGACCTTTAACCTCTGTGTTTCAGGCTCAGCAGAGGATGACCTGATCCTGGAGGTGGTGATCATGATCGGCACGGTGTCAATGGACGATTCCTGTGCCGCCATGCTGGCTAAGTCTGGCATCATTCCTGCTCTTATTGAGCTGCTAAATGGTAAGCGCGCCAACACTTACACACATTTATTAGCATTGAGCCAGAGCATGAGTGCTTAAAGAAACAAACGGATCTCCAAACCCTCTCGACATAAAATCTTTTTCATTATCGCTAACCATAAAAATAAATTCCAGAGAAAAAGATCAGTGCTGTTTTGATTTCTACTTTTGTTTGGCCGAATCGCAACAGCCGCCCCCCTGCTTTGCGTGTCTGTAGCCACTCAAGGACCAGATTTCAATTTGGCATGCTTTGTCTTCCCTAATGTGATCTGATGAAATGAGTTTTGAAGAGTTTATTTAGACTAAACTAATATTAAATTAGAATAAATTAGAATAAATAAACAGCCCATGGCTGGGTGGGACACAGAGGGCTGGTTCTCGCTTTGTGCGTTATGTGCTGGGAAGTGACAGTGTTTTCAGGAACAGGAAAGCACCAGGTTCATGGCATCCATCAGATTTGCTGGTTCTGCTCAGTGTGAGCCCTCATTTCAATAAATGCCTGATGGCGGGGCTCTTCCTTGCCATGAAAGGAATAAATGTTTAAGGGGCTAAGGAGGTGGAAGGCCAAGATTGCGACTGTCCCAGTATATATACAGCTCCTCTCAAAGAGAAAAAGAAAAGAAACTTGTTTTTCTTTGAATTGGCGACTTTGTCCCCCACTCCAGACACAATGGTCTCAGTTACATGAAATTCAACATCTGAAATGTTTTTGCACTACATGCCATATAATATTTTATAACTTTGATCACAGCAATGCAATAACAAATCTGACATTTGTTTTCCTCGCGATAAGCATTATGTGGCAACGCCACATTGACAGATGCTTGGGTATTGTTTTATTTACACATAACGTTTCAGCACTTGTGTTCGTATACTCATTCACTGGCTCTTTCTCATCTGAGGAGGCGCTGACATGTTCTCTGTGATGTTATTTGTAGCTTGTGCAAAGCTTGTGCAGCTCCTTGCTGTAGCGGTATTCAGTTTCTGGTCCCATGGAGCAGCTAGCCTCTTTGCTATCATTCTTCTGGAGGAATTTCGATCCCAGGGGACGAGAGCATTCTGAGCCAGATCAAAACTGAAATAAAGGCTTTTATTAAAGTTAGGAGGGAGCAGCTACAACCGCACAGTTCTCCATAGGAGCTTTCTGTATCATTTCAGAAGAAAAGTTGATACTTTCCCCAAATGGCGGCTTCTCACGAGAGCCTTCATACATAAACATGATCCACCGGAGGAGGTTTTGAACGTCAGCTCACGTGAACAGGCACCATCGGATAGGAAATGCCGGCACAGCTGCACTGGAGTGTGCGTGTTTGTTGGTTTGCCGTATCACATTTCAGCTTAATGCTGACGTGCAGATATTCTCATGATTAGAAAACAATTGTGCCTTTATATAATAATATGTCCATGAGGAAATATTATTGATCCAATCTTTCATACGAAGCAAAATACTTTATTTCGTGAGGTCAAAGTAATGTTCTTCATCTGCTTGTGTTGCTGTTACCAGCCCAACAGGAAGATGATGAATTTGTGTGTCAGATCATCTACGTCTTCTACCAGATGGTCTTCCACCAGGCCACCAGAGATGTCATCATTAAGGACACTCGTATCCTTGTTACAATAAATTGCTTTTCCGTGTATGGGAATGTTTATCTGCGCAGATGTTTTGTAAATGGTCTTTGGCCTGTGTTCACTGCTGCATTGATGCTGTTTGGTTCTCCAATCTTCAATATTGCAGCTACATGTAAGAATACCTGATTATTTTCACATCTAGACAGAAGGAGAATGTAAAAAAACAGGTTTGACTGCACTGTAAAAAGTGGCAGCCTTTGGATCTATTTTATTGTATTAATTCAGACATATTGAATAATATTTTTGATGTTACACCATGGAACACTTTTTTAAGGATTCATGATAAAACATTTTACAGTACAATACTCTAAGGCCTCTGAGGTAGACCTACATCCAGACCAATATCAGACCACCAAAACCAGACCGATGCAACTCAAACCCAGACAAAGGCCATTTTTATGTGGTATAAAAACCGAGTCCACAAAATTGAAGACTTCAGCTCCAAGGTAAGATGTTTTCCAGATATGACTTGAAATTATTGTAATCATATGATGGCAATTTTACATTGAGCTGTTGAGCTGTTCACATCCTCGTACTTCTTTTTAATAACTAAATATTTTGTATAGTTTTTTTATGGCAAATATGGCCAAAATGGGTACTTAACTACATTAATTATTCTAAATACATAATTCATATATTACACAATTCATAATATTATCAAATAAATAATTTTTAATAAATATAATATCTCTACATTTATTACGGCATTTTAGTGCCACGTAAAAAAAAAGTAAAAACTAATATTACAAGATTAAAGTCGTAGTATTTTGAGAAAAAAAGTCAAAATGACAAGAATAAAGTCATAGCAATACGAGAACAAAGTCGAAATATTATGAGAATAAAGCCAAAATTATGAGAATTAAGTCGTAGCAATTACGAGATTAAAGTTATAATATTTTGAGAGTAGCCTATAGCCTATATTGTGCATGTAAATGGACCAGATTGGGAGCAACGGGAGAAATTCTGGTGGCCTGACAACTGATTTGAATAAATGTGGGATTATTAGCAGAAATCATGCCATGTGTCATAAACTCCCAGAGATAGTATGCTTGGAAATAATATTTCACGTCTGCATCTTTCATCTTTGACTTTATTCTTGTAATTTTGACACTTTTTTTTCTTAAAATATCTCAACTTTATTCTTGTATTGCTAGAATTTTATTCTCGTAAATTTGGTTTTATTCTCAAAATATTTTGACTTTATTCTCATAATTTTGACCTTTTTCTCAAAATATTACAACTTTAATCTCGTAATAAGATTTTTTTAATTTTTAACGTGGCACTAAATCGCCATCGTACTGCATTAAACCACGTAAGAGCTCTTACTAAATATTTATAAATAAAGACGGCACACTAGGAATCACTGTCTATAATAAAATTAAATTAAATAAAAATGTGCATATAGGTTTTTACATGGCATTATAAAATATCAAGACATTCCTCTTTTGATTGAAAATTGTAATTGTGGTAATTGAGACAGCAATTTTTAGGCTTTAATTATCAATGAACTATGAACTCCTTAACCATATCTAAAAGAGGCCCCAGCCTACCTCATCGACCTTATGCACGACAAAAATGTGGAGATCCGGCAGGTTTGTGACAACACCCTGGATATTATCGCTGTAAGTATTCACAAACAGCCCCACTACATATGTGCACTCAAATCCAAATCAGAGACTTCTGTGTGTTTTTGCTCAACGCTGACCATGTGTGTTTACAGTGCCGATAAAATCTGTGCAGTTAATGCCCTCTCACTGACATTAGATAGCAGTAATTGGTGGTGAACTCTTGAGAGGCAGGTTTGTTTGGGGAAGTGTTTCATTCACTTTATTAGCCTGCTCATTAAGCCTTGGCCACATGAAAGCATGTATGTGGGATCTGGTTTGTATCTGTGGTGACAGAGAAAGTGCAGATGTATAGCTCTGGCTCAGCAAACTGACATGTTTGACGTTGGTATCAAGTATGCAGATTTACATTTCCGTCAGCCGTTCTATGAAAGACGTTTTTTCACTTAAGGTCATTTTAAAGTTTTATGAATATGTATAAGTTTTTATATAAGATTATATATTTGCATTGTGCCATCTCAAGCTTAATTAATTGATTAATTCATATTGGGGCGGTTTCCCGGACAGAGATTAAGCCTAGTCCTAGACTAAAATGGCCCTTTAAACCAGATTAACATAAATCTGCATAGTCTCAGACTTAGTGTAGTCTAGCTTTTAATAGGCTGATTTCCTGGAGGAAGACTAGAGCTACTTCAGGACTAAATTGAGGCTTAAATGAAACCTACCAGGAGGCAGGTTTAACTTCAGATTAAGGTTGGGTTTCCAGTCTTTATATATCAAAATTATTGGTACCCTTTGTAGATATGAACCTTTCAACCAAGTAAAATGGAAGGGAAGGGAAATCTCATTATGAAATGTTTTTTTCACTCTAATACACATTGGCCACAATTAATGGCATCCTTTTATTCAATACTTTTTGCAAACTCCTCTTGCCAATTTAACAGCTCTGAGTATTCACCTATAATAACTGACAGGTTTGGAGAAAACCTGACAAGAGATCAGAGACCGTTCCTTCATCCAGAATCTCTGCAGACCCTTCAGATTCCCAGCTCCATTTTGATACTCTCCTCTTCAGGTCATAGGACTGGGACGGCCATGGCAGAACCTTCGTTTTGTGCTCAGTGGCCCATTTTTTTGTGTTGATTTTGATGGTCCTTTTTAATCATTGTTCGGTTGGAAGATCCAACCACGGACCATTATAAGGCTTTCTGACCCCAAGACTTAACTATTTACTGCAATTATCCCACTGTGATCCTTGGAGAGTCTTTGGCCACTCAAGCTATCCTCCTCATGTTGCATTAAGACAATATAGACACAGATAATATACTGTAGGCAGATTTTTAACATTTCCTGATGATTGGAACTCCTTAATTATTGTCCTAATAGTGGAAATGGACATTTTCAATGCTTTAGCTCTTTTCTTTTTCTGTTTTTTTTTTGTGCTATTTTCTTGACTTCATATTTTGTAAAGCTCAAAAATCTGTTGCTGCACAACAGAAATATAGTCTTTGTTGTTTTTTCTCTCTCTTTGTGATGGATAATTTGGCCTTTGTGTTCCTCATATTTATATTCCTGTGAAACAGGAAGTCATGGCTGGATAATTTCATGTTCCTAGTCACCCTTGCGTTCTAAAAATGTAAATATGAATGGGAATATAGATCTTCAGAAATTTTACTCATGATAATTTCTAGGACTACAAATAATTGTGGCCAGTGTTTATTAGAGAAAAAAATATTTTCATAATGTGATTTTGTTGAAAAGATAGATTTTTGTGATTTTTTTATTTTTATTTACTTTTTAAATGAAAGATCAGACGAATAAACAATACAGATTTATTCTCACAACCCTCTTTGATCATTTTTTAGGGTGCTAATATAATTCTGACCATGACTCTCTCTCTCTCTCTCTCTCTCTCTCTCTCTATCTCTCTATCTCTCTATCTCTCTCTCAAACAGCTGTTTTATGTATAATAAAATAAATAATAATAAAAATGTTACAAAACTGACAACAACAGCTGATTGCAATGATTTATGCAAGAATTCATTACACAGAGATTCCTAGGCATTCCTTTTTTTATTATTCGACACCTGATATGTGCAGTTTACTCGTTTTAAAAAAAGATTTCTCTTGTTCAGTAACATTTTTTTTGTTTGTTTGTTTGTTTTTGTTGTTGTTGATTGCAAGCTTTTTTCCCGCTGCTGTTTTCCTTGGATTTGCTTCTCAGTTCCATACAAATGTAAGCTTTTCTTGGTTCATTCCATGTTTTGTAGGCAACCTCTGTCGTACTAATTCAGATTAACACTGTTGTTTTTAAATTAATCGAGTTTATTTTAGTTCAGGACTCCATAGACCAGGGGCCTGTTCCATAAAACAAGTTTACCAAATAAGCCAGGCTTATTTCAGTAATTCTGACTTATTTTCATTTGATTTGGTTTCTGAAAGCAAAATTACCATAGCTCAAGCTCAGTCACTGTGGCAACATATGCTGGCAAACTAACCTGGTCAGGAGCAGGCTAACTGTCAGGCTAAGCTGAGCTCCTCTAACACTGACCAATAGGAATGCATCGATATTACCACTCACTCTCTCACATGCAATTCTGACTTTATTATCAGTGCAAAAATAAAGGTATACAGAAAATACACTTTAAATAATTAAATAAATTAAAAAAACAGACTACAACCAACTGTATTTAATGCATTGTTCCCAACATGTCGGCTAATGACCTTTTTTAAGATATATGAAAACATTTTAACATAGCTGCTATTTGTACATTCAGTTGATCAGAAGTTTCTAGCCATACAGCCTTTCTCTCTGATTTTATGACAGCTGTACCTTTTATGGTTATTAAAACATTACAATCTAAAATTGCTCTTTAAAGCATTAAAAACACAAAATCAAAAGTTAAAATCACTGAATTAAAAATGAAAATAAATAATAGAAATCAGACTGCATTTTAACTGAAAAGAGGAACACACATTTAACTCATTTGAGCTAGTATGGCTGTATTAGCCAGCTTACATTTGATTAACAGTTAATGCTATCATAAAATACACTTATATGTAGGATTAAAATTCTACATGAGTCGCATTTAAAGTCCAACAACAAATATTTTCGCAGAATGTATATTTTATTCTGAATTCTTGCGCTATTATTCTATTCTGCTCCATCTGTGTTCGCTCGCATAAACCTCGCCCACTCCTGACGGCAAAATGGATATATTAGCATGACTTTCTAACATTTACAGATGAAAAATATACCTGTGACGTGTCAGTTATGCACTGAGGAAAACACAATGTTTCAAATGCATTAAACAACACACATATTCGCTGTTTGCCATCGATTTGATCCATGATCGACATTACGGGCTGCTTACGAATAAGCGTGCGTATAAAATTATCCTGACTCACTGAACCTGGATCGAATTAGTCAGATTGCGTTAACTTGAATTGTCGTTTATGAAACCGCTTTAGTCCCGATTGATTTGTTAGGTTATTTCAAGTCAGGTTTTAGACTTTAATCCCCGCTTTTCTTAGCGTCTTTTATGGAACAGGCCCCAGGAGTTAGTAAACTGTACTTATTCAGAAAGCCATTTTTAAAACAAAGATTAACTATTCTAGATTAGGCCTACTTCTGGTTTAATTTAAACCCTGTCCAGAAAACCGCCCCTAAATCTTGGTAAATAATTATACCTTCAGAATGGTAATGAAATTGGCAGTTTTGCAGATTAATTGGTACTCTTTATTTTGATAGTTGTCTTTAGACATGCTGCTGTCTATAAGCCACTTTGCCATTAACATGTAGTTGCAAATTTACTTATAGTTAGCAGAATGTCTAAAGTGGACTATTGAAATAAAGAGTACCAATTAATCTGTCATCATTTACTCACCCTCATGTTGTTCCAAACCTGTATGACTTTCTTTCTTCTGCAGAAGATATCTTGAAGAATGTTAGTAACCAAACCATTTTGGCAACTGACAAAGAAAAACACTCTGACGTTTCTCAAAATATCTTCTTTTATGTTCCACAGAAGAAGGTAAGTCATACAGGTCAGTAAGTGATGAGAAAAGGTTCATTTTTGGGTGAGCGATTCCTTTAAAATCATGGGTGCAGGCATGTGTGATTGTGTACTCTCACTGGCCCTCTGGGCTTTGCATTAGGCTCCTAGCCCCGGGCTCCCGCGCAGCTCTGCACTGCTGTCCACATGATGAATGGACAGAGCAGAGAAAAGAGAAACAGGGCTTATTTACTCAGGTTCTGCCACAGGGGGCCTCGGCTGATTAATCCATATTTTCATTCAGCGGAGCAGGCGGCGGCAGGACGCCTCTGTGGGCCTTTAGACCCTGGGACAGAGAGCTGGCCTTGAGCTCTGAGCTCCAGCAGCCCCCTCCTGCACCCCTCTGTTTCCTCACCATACAGAGCTAATGCTACGCTAATTTAAAAAAAAACTCAACCTCGGTATGGGTCTGTTAAGTACTTTGTCTCAGCAGAGATGGTTTAACTTTATAATCTTTATTTATGGCTTGAGGTAGTTTAAGCATTTAACAAAACTAATTTTCTTAAAGGGATAGTTCACTCAAGAATAAAAATGGTCATCATTTATGTAGCCTTTAACTCCAAACTTGTGTGACTTTCTTTGTCATTTTTCAAGTTTAAGTTCAATACACTTTTCCGTCCCCAAAGGGGAAATGGACCCATGGTGTAAAAACACTAAACAGTAATGTATTCAAACATCACACAATGTAAAATAGAAAAACCATCATAAAATCGTGCATGACAAAAATCAGTTTTTTCAGTGAACGATCCCTTCAACTTAAACAGTTTATATTGTTTAAAACCATAGCGAAAACACATGCTGATAGGGGTAGTCGTGGCAAAATTATACTCTTTTCACCTAATGTGTGATATTTTCAGAGCTGGTCAACTTATGATCTTATGTTGGGTTCAGTCCTGTGGAATAACCTGGGGTTAAGGTTAACTTGAAGCTGCTTTCGTTACCCCCTTTGCCTCCAAAATGTGATGTATTGAAGCAGGATATTAAACTAAAAAACAGTAAGGTGGGACTTTTTCCATCAGGAATTATTTGGAAAATGGTCTTGGGTTGACCCAAAAGTCATAGGTGGAGTTTTTGATTAAAGATCATGAATATAGACATTTTTTATTTGGAAAAATGTTTTTCATAAATAAGACCAGAAATGTGCATTAAAAAAGTAACTGGGGTCAGTTTTGATTTCATGTTAACTTAAGAATGATTTTTGAAAGTTGAATAAGCTCCTTTTCCAACCCGTGCTGGTCTTCAATCTGGAACCACTTTTTTTTTTCAGCAAGGACACATTAAATTGATCTGTAGTGTCTGTAAAGACATTTATAATGTTAAAAAAGGTTTATATTTCAAATAATTGCTTCTTTTGAACTTCCTATTCATCAAAGCATCCTAAAAAATGTATCATGGTTTTCACAAAAATATTAAGCAGCACAACTGGTTTTCAACATTGATAATATTAAAAAATGTTTCTTGAGCACCGAATCAGCATATTAGAATGATTTCCAAAGGATCATGTGACACTTAAGACTAGAGTAATAACTGCAGGAAATTCAGTTTTGCCATCACAGGCAAAAAAATAGAAAACCTTTATTTTAAACTGTAATAAAGTTGTACAATATTACTGCTTTTACTGTATTTTTTAAATAAATGCAGCCCTGGTGAGCACAAGAACTTTTTTCAAAAACAAAAAAATCTTAAACTTTTGAACAGGACTGTATATGTGATTTGATTGATTTATATTGTTTATGCACTTAAATAAGTGAAGGCCAATTATGTTGTCACACTTCTCTCAGACGAGCACTAGTTCAGCACCGTTTCATTAGAAGAGGTTTATGAAGATTGAGGTAGACTGATGTAGACACTCTTGACATCATTGGCAAACAAATCCAATAACACAAAATCAACTGATTCCCGATCTCGCCAAAAAGTGCAAGCCGGGCTGAAAGCATACGGCTGTGGGCGAGCTGTGTGTTGTGTGTGGCACTCCACCCAGTCTGTGGGCTCTGCACCTTTAATCACTGACTTCACTTGATTCAACCAGAGCTCTGTTTCTCTGTGGCACCATCAGCGGCCACAGCCAATAGGGAAAACCCTGCTCAGACAGAAGCCCTCATTGTGGGATGAAATATATCTGCTGTGGAGGGACCGGACGGTGTTAGAAGTCTGCGCAATTGGTAAATGGTAGATTGCCAGGCGTGACAGTGTTTGGGACCCTCTCACTCAGATATTCACAGGAAATCTCTTGTGGGGAGTTCAAGTAGAGCTGGCACTGAGATACAGAGTGGCAGCGCTGTTTTGACAACTTGAAATGTATGAATTTGCACAGCTGTGTGGTATAATTTAGGTTAGAGGGTAGTAACACATCTCAGGCGAACAAATATACATGTTTGTGTGTGTTCTGCGAAGGAGTATGATGAAGAGTGGGGGAAGAAGATCCAAAGTGAGAAGTTTCGCTGGCATAACTCACAGTGGCTGGAGATGGTGGAAAGCAGACAGATGGAGGACGCCGAGCCCTACCTGTACGGAGACGACCCGGACGCCCTGGAGCAGCCCGATCTCTTCTATAGCACTGGTTAGAAACCACACATACACCCCAAACATCCCTCATGGCTGAGACCATGAAAGACAGTCAGTGTTTTCTTGTCTACTAACACGACTTGATTGATATCCTGTGCCACAATTTGATAGGCATGGAAAGTTAAAACCTTACATTTAGATTTCCAGATTTTTGCATTGGGATTGTGATGCTGTATTTTGGCTTGATCGTCCGTCGAGTTGGTGTCATCAAAGGCTTGTCGTAGTGAGAGGCTGTCAGGAAGATAAATGAGGAGAGCTGCTAGGTGGAAGTGGCTCTGCTGGGTCTCTGTCTCATACGTTTGTTTGCTCTATATACTCTGTGTGTGTGTGCAGACAGTATGATGCCCCCAGAGCCAGGCCTCAGTCCAGACTTCTACAGCCAGTTCCACTCTCAGAACGGAGAATTCAGCGCCTGGTGAGTGAGCATCTGTTACCCTCATCAGCTTCCCTTGCATTAAGTACATACTTAAAAAAATTTTTTTTGTTAATTAATAGGGCTGGGTATTAAAACTAAATTATTTACATGATATGCCAGTTAGCTAAAAGAATTATAAAAACATGTTTTTACTAAGAAAATCCCTTTGCCACATTAGCTATGTTTCCTTCACCCGGTTTTTATGCACATTTTGAACTATCGCATCAGAAAAGAGTGATGGAAATGCCAAATTTCGAATACTTCACTTGATGTGGTTTTTGACTTGTGCAAAAAAGGGTTAATGCGAATAATGGGAGATGGAAATGCATTTGCCAAAAAAAATTCCTCCATGCGCATCAAAAAAGTCATGTGACTTTGCGCTGTGGGTTGGCAAAACCCGACTAACCAGCGCACCGATCTTGTTCCATAGCATCTGAAATGTTGTTATGGTCATTCTGACGTGCCCGAGCAAAGTCTGTCGTCAAAGTATTTGATGACAAAGTAGTTTAATCAAAGCAATGACCGCATTTATTATTTTTCATCTGCTCGCTCTGAGGTGCAAGTAATTTATTATATATGAAAATTATTATATTCAGTGGCTTCTCCTACATTTCTTAGTGATATATAGTGCCAGTTTATCAGGAAGTGGCGATTTTGTTCTCTTTGACTTGTTGGATGGCAACGGTGCTTCATGTTTTATGCAATATTCCAATTTTGAGTTAAATTTGCAGCTTTGGATGGAAACCCAGCTATTTTGTCTTGTGATTGGCCCATTCTGTGATGCCTTGTTGAGTTAAAAGTAGTGTGGAGTACTTTGTAGTTCATTTTTTATCGCATATTTTTCTCAGTGAATTAACATTGTATTGACAGTGCTAATAATTAATGGTCTCAGTTTTTGACCAAAAACTGACAAAAAAGAACTATACATTTATCATAAGGTCCATATCATGGAAACATATCAAGCTCCCTTGAAATAATTACTTGTATCAAATTAATGATGTCACATCCATAAGCACATTAATATATGGCTTACGTATTAATGCCTAATGATGAAAGCAAGCCAATCATAACAGTGCTTATTTACATAAAAGAGTCTTAAAGGGGTACTTCACCCAAAAATGTAACTTTGTCATCATTCATCTCTCATCCTCATGTCTTTTCAAACCTGTGTGACATTCTTTTTTCTGTGGAATACAGAAGAACGTTGGGAACCGAACAACACTGGAGCTCATTGACTTCCATTTTTATTGACAAACAATGTACATTCATTTACATTTTTCAAAATATCTTCTTTTATGTTGCACAGAAAAAAGAAAGCCATACAGATTTGGAATGACATGAGGGGTAAATGATGATAGAATTAAAATTTTTGGGTGAACTATCCCTGTAGAAGTGCGGCAACTTTAGTTTCAGAAAGAAGGTAATGGTGGTGTAAAACTAATTATGAACAAACCGTTAATTATGAAAAAACTAGTAAAAAGTGAGTAACATAAGTGGCCTTAAGGGAACAAAAAAAAATACTTTTCCCATCCTGGCATCTTCTAGGAAGTCTTTCTCTTGTGTTTTCTACAAGTCAGGCTGTTTGCATTCATACAGTTACTGTCTTAGGCTGCTGACCAGTAGTTCACAATTTTTAAGTACCCTATGAAACATACAGCATGTTTTAGAAAAAAATGTAATATTTTTTGTTAAAGTTTATTCTTAAAAGAAAAAAAAATCCATAATAGCCATACATCTAAATAACACTTTGGCCAAAAAACATTGGCAAATTAAACACTGCTGATTTGTTCATAACATTGGTCCAATTCTAACTGATGCTTCCAGCATCATAGTCATCCTAATGTTAGCCATACAGTACAGATAATATCACACCAGTGATGGACTTATATCAGTATAATTCAACAACGATCTTTAATACATCAGTAGTTTGCAAGGCAAAATAACACAAATATGTAGTACATTGAAAAAAGCCAAGTGACCATCTGTTTGTCACAAAGGCCCCATACCATCAGTCCTTTGTTTCTGTACTTGTTTTCTCACATCAGTTTGGTTTTGGGGTCTTCATAAAACAGCATTTTTAAATCTCTTACATAAAACATATTTAGCTTTTGTAATTTTCTTTTAATCATTTGGACTGTATGATCACAGCTATTCAACAAAGAGCCAGGTAATATTCCTCTTGTCTCTACTCTGACGTTCTCTTTCTCTCTGTCAACGTTACTCTTTTGGCCCAAAAATAAACATGCCTTTCAAGTCCCATGCAGCCAAATATATTGTTCACATTCCTCCACACACACACACACACACACACACACATGAGAACAGATGAAATAACATTTCACCCCTCCATCCAATCCAGTGCTCACGTTGACTCTCTCAGGCTGCCAAAAAGCTGATCTGTGAGGAAATGGATCCTCACTTGTGTTCAATATGCAGCTCTGATAGTACATTCTTACTCTTGTAGTCTAAACTCGGCCTGATAGTGCGTACTCAATGCGATCTATTCCAATGGCGTGTTTATTATGTGCCGTGTGATGTATATGGAGAATGCTCTGCTCGTTGGCCTGTTTGTTTTGGCTGGGTGGGGATTTGGGCACTTTGCGGACTGACGGCTGGGGCGCTGAGTGCCGCTGGGCTGTCATGTGGGTGAGGATAGAAGCGGGGATCCAGATGGAGGGGCGAGTTCTCCAGCGGCTCTTTGTAAAGCGATACATTTCAAATATACAGCGGGGGTTGGGGGGCAGCATTAGGGTCCTGGGATGAATGGTTTAATTTGAGTGGGCAGTTCTGAGTGACAGAGGTTACCATAATAATCAAATAGAGTTTCAATCTTTACTTAAGATGCTTGTGAAACGATGTGTGTGAACGCAGGCCTTTTGGAGTGGTTTACTTCACGTGCCAACCTGAGAGTCAGGTATTTGATTAACTCAAGTGGTCCATCATGATTCCCATGCAGGGTTGCTTGGTATATCGATACTAAAATAGTACAGTGGAATCAAAAATGTACCTTTGTACGACAATTTTATCAATGTATCCCAAACAGCGCAGTTGAGGCAGTGTGACGTACATGAGATTGTTTTGTAACACATTTAATGACAGTTTTATTCTTTAATTTATGTATAAATAAAATTCAGATGGGTTGCGTAACTAAAGTCATTCGCATTCTTCGTATGGCAGAATTTAATAATCATCAAAACTAAGCAATATGATCATCAGATGACAGAGAAATTATTACATATTTTTCTGTTCAAAGGTTTGGTGTTAGTAAGATAAATAAGACATGGTTTTTGTTTTGAAGAAGAAGAAATGAATACTTTTATTCAGCATGGACACATTAAATTGATCAAAGTTGACAGTAAAGACATTTATATTGTTACATTTTAAGAAAAATTATGGTCACACTTTATTTTGAGGTCCAATTCTCGCTATTAACAAACCATTAACTGTGACTTTTGCCTCAAACTCCTAATTTGCTGCTTATTAATAGTTAGTAAGGTAGTTGTTAAGTTTAAGTATTGGGTAGGATTAGGGATGTAGAATATGGTCATGAAGAATATGTGCTTTGTAAGTACTAATAAACAGCTAATATGTTAATAATAGGCACGCTAATAAGCAACTAGTTAATAGTGAGAATTGGTCCCTAAGTGTTACCAAAATTACATTTCAAAAAAATGCAAAAACATTCTGTTACATCTAAGAATACTGGAAAAATGTATCATGGTTTCCACAAAAATATTAAGCAGCACAACTGGTTTTGAACATTGATAATAATAAGAAATAATGTTTCTTGAGCAGCAAATCAGCATATTAGACTGATTTCTGAAGGATCATGTGACACTGAAAACTGGAGTAATGGCTGTTGAAAATTCAGCTTTGACATCACAAGAATACAGTACGTTTTCAAATATAAAAAAATAGAAAACAGTAAGTACATACATATATATATATATATATATATATATATATATATTAGATTTTAATAATATTTCATAATATTACTGCTTTATTGTATTTAATGCTGTATTTAGCAAATAAATGCAGCGTTGATGAGCATAAGACACTTCTTTTAAAAAAATTAAAAAATCGTCCTGTATCTTAAATACCCTGACACTTCTATTGATGTAAATCTTGAAAAATATAGCAACTTTTCAGGATACAAGATCTCAAGCTTTGTATATGCATGCTCCCTCCGAAGCAATTTCAAAATCACCCTTTCATCTAGCACTTTCTGGATTTCAGTATTTAGGAATTAATATTACTCCTAATTTGGAAGACCTCTTTAAGGCCAATTATCCTCATTTAATCATGAAAATTAATCAGAATTTATCAGATTGGTCGATTCTTCCAAATTCTTTTTTTTTTCTTTTTGGCGGGATCAATGTTATAAGAATGAGAATCTTTATATATAAGAATATTAAATCTTTCCGAGATTATTTCCTGTTCCAAAATCTACAATGTTACTTGCAAAAACAAACTTTTTTTAAGAGAATTAATTCTTCAATTTCAGGGTATATTTGGAATCACAAAAAATCATACTGACCCCAGACTTTAAGGCAATTTGTCGCTTTGGATAAAAGCAAAAACGTAAAGTGTATGAGTAAAATATACATAAAATAGAATGATTTGGGCTTTTTGTGATGATTGTTCAAAGTACAAATCCAGCACAAATGAAAGTGAAACAACTGAGTACAAAATCACAATATGTTTTAATAATTGTACATAATATTATCACACTGTCCTAGATACCCATATAACAATCACCAGATCCCTGTTGATTCCCACCCCTAGAGATTGAGAATGAAGACAGATGAGGTGCTGAATGGAGCTAAATCTGGTCACTCTGAGCGCAAGCGGGACACACTGTCTGCAGATGGGTTTCTGATGTCCCCGAGGAAAACCAGTTCTCTGTGCGTGTCTTTTGTGTGCACGCATCAGACTGACAAATCCGCCTTTATTCAAGCTGTGTGGTGCTGCGTGTCCCTAAAGCCTTGGGGAGCTTGGACCAGAACGCAAGAGGAAAATAGAAAACAGGGATGTGGATACACAATCAGGCAAAGGAAGGGGAAGAAAGGGGGGGCTGTTGATTTGACACAGCCAAGGTAGGGCATGTAACCGGAGAAGTGACAGGAACAGAGATCAAAGCGCAGGCTGGAGAACAACTTGGGGAAAAAAGGAGGAGAAACGTACTTTTATAAAAGAGCCGAGACCCGTTTCCTGTGCAAACACACTCTTCTGAGCTATGAAATAATGTCTGGTTAAAAGGGTCTTTTTTTTTATGGGCACCTTTGGCCGTTTCCCCTCCCAGAACGTCAGGGCTGACCTGGCTCCCTATGAGCTGTCAATCCCATCCCCACTCAGCTTTTATTGCCCTGTTTTGAAGCCCCGTGTAGGAAGAGGTGACAGGCGGCCTCATAATTGGACAGGAATGTGCTCGCCATGGATCACAGGCCAGGTCAGTCATGGAGCCGAGATAAATCGTAGAATAAATTCCCATTAATATTCATTTTCTTATCAGACTGGGTTCATAGTGTCATTTTCGGGCGTTAATATCATCCCGTAATTAATGACGTGATGATACCGAGTTGAAGCTCGAAATGAACTCTGATAACTCACAGCTATAAATTCTCAGCACAATAAAAGCTCTCCCTCTGTAGATGATTATCCCGAACTCTGGAAGCCTGTATTTCTTCACTTTCAAGGAAAGGCCAAGTGCTGAGGTAAAATGTAGGCGTCGGAGTCAAAAACAGAGGCTCGGAGCACCTACAGGTGGCGCCGACCCGCACATGAATCCCTCTTACCCGCTGTTCAAATTCGGCCTGACAGATCTGGCAGGCCAATAGGAAAAAAACATATTTTAGACAGCAGAGTGTGTGAGTCGGGGTGCTAAGAGGAGCTGTGTTTGATTACTGGAGGTCATACGAGGCTAAAAACAACACAATGTAATGTGGGCACATAGGGGCAAAGCAAACAACTCATAATTTAAAAGCTGTAGGCTTGAACCTGTTGGTTTAGAGAGAGGCAGACAGAGCCAACGGCCAATTTGTTTCTAGAACCACAGAGCTTTTTTAATGCAAATGTTTGTCGAGGTGCAAGCAAGACAGGAACGTGTCACACCTCTGCTGTTGTACTCTCAATTCTGCACTGTTTCGTTAAATCTTGGTTTGTTGCTTTGTTTTAATAACACTGACTCATCAGATTTACATGAATGATCTAACAATTTTGGGAGTATTTAGAATATTTAATACATATTTTGTAAAAATATTTTGTCCCTCGACATACACTGTATGTGTCGCAGTCTGTATTGTACCCCAATAATATGCAGTATGTTAAACTAGTATAAAGACTCATAGGAAGTAATGTTTACACTGGCTTGCAGGGCTCACTGAATTGAAATCTTGGCATTTGCCAGTCTTACATGGGACAATATGCGTCCCATACCATAATGTGGTATACTCATATAATGGATTCATTTTTTAGGTCTCTTTTGGATGATTCTTGTTCTATGGTATCTTGTTCAAGTATATTGTTAGTGCATTAGTTTATTATATTCTCTGCATTTGCTTCTTATTTAACATTTTAACATTCTTATTTAACAATTTTTAATGACTAATCATTATTGGTGTCAGGTTATGAAATGTGTCCAGTGTGCTTTGACCACTACCACAGAAATGGACAAATTTTGTTATTTATTTTTAATAACGTATCTGTGTATATGAGAATATAATTATATATTTAAATATTTATAATATTAAAAAAAGTTTTCAGGAATAATAGTTTATACAGCAGAAATATAATAATTATATATATGTATCAAATGTGTCTAAAAAACCTTTTTTTTAACTATGGCATACAGTGTAAAATGTTACTCGTGTGGCTAATTTTCTTCTGCCTTATGCTTCGAACCCACAAGTAATTCTTGGTATTTAAAAGGCATATATATATATATAGTGCTATCAGTCGATTAAAAAATTTAATCGCGTTAATCACAGTCATGGACTGTGATTAATCACGATTAATCGCAAATTTAAAATACTAGGATTTACCTGTAAATGTGTTGAAATAAAGAAATGCATGACAAACTAGTTTAAGGAAACAGAACCTTTCACACTTCCGCCAGGTATGAGACATAATCCTTAATATGTTTTAGTTTTTATTCAGCCATTTTCAGCCTTTATACTGGCAATAAAACGTTTACCAAGCCACATCGCTTCAATCCCAGTATACATTTACCCAACTATTATCAAAAGTATTTCTAAATACAACAAAACATTTTCTTACATGAAGTATTATGACAAAATGCATTACGAAGAAGAATTGGACCTGTTCTGCAGATGCATTAGAGCTAACATTAGCATCATGCTACATAAGACAATTTATGAGATTAATAGTACACTTTTACTCAGAACTCACTTTAAACCACCATCGAGTGTTTGTAATAACTTCCTTTTGCGATCACATGTGTATATATACACTTTGGGCGGCCGCGGTACATTATAAAAGTAACCCAAAAAAAACGCAACCCACGGCTCTGTAATTTTTCCCGCGACTGTATTTTCAAAATACCTTGGCAACACTGGTTCGCTGTACCCTTGTCACATATGAGTATACATGTATCTTTCGCACACTGCCACTCGCTCTCTCTCTCTGCGTTCGCTTCACTTTTGTCTAGCCCGGCGCCTCATAATCACACAATCCCTGGGTCCATGTGCAAACTATCTACCCTATCTGTCCTAAATAGTATTGAAAATTACTAATATCACATAGAATTTAGGATGGATAGTAAAAAGATTGGGACTAGACACGATAGATTACCTTAATCATTACTTATGATGATCGGAAGAAGCAATAAGCTAACTTATCAAACAATTATTCGCGAAAAATATTAATGTTAAAATTTTAGATTGATCAAATAAGCTAATATTTGACCGTTGACAGCCCTAATATATATATATATATATATATATATATATATAGTCCACGAGACAAAAAAATAGCTGAAATTGTTAAAATAATCCCTTTCAAAAGTTTGGGAAGTCCCTTGTTTGTTCTGAACAGTTAAACTGAGCACTACTCTTCACAAAAATCCTCCAATGTCCAGCAGATTCTTCAGTTTTCCAGCATCTTTTGCATATTTGAACCCTTTCCAGCAGTGACTTACGATTTTGAGATCCATCTTTTCACACTGAGGACAATTGAGGGACTCAAACACGACTATTAAAAAAGGTTCAAACATTCTAATGATGCTCCTGAAGGAAATAGTCATGTATTAAGAGCCAGGGGTGAAAACTTTGAATTTGAAGATCAAAATTGTTCACTTGTCTTCCGGGAACATGCAAGTATTTTCCAAGGTTTTGAAGGGCAGTATTGTTGGAAAAAATGATATTTCAACAAAATAAGAAAAATTTGGACATATTCATCCTGTTCATAAGCTCTTAATGCATCGTGTTTCCTTCTGGAGCATGATTGATTGTTTGCATTAATAAATTGCCTATTATCTACTTTTTGTCTCTTGCTCCTGTTTCTTCTTTTGGCATTTTGAAGCAGTACTTTATAACCTAAAGGCGATCCATCACAGAAATGCTAATACTTGTAATGTTTCCCCCAGTCTTAAGATTTTTTTCAGGAGTGTGTGTGTGTGTGTGTATATATATGTATATGTATGTGTGTGTGTGTGTGTGTATATGTGTGTTTATAAAGTTAAATTATGAGATACATAAAATATACTATATTTAAACTATATAAGTATAGTATACTATATATATATATATATATATATATATATATATATATGTGTGTGTGTGTGTGTGTGTGTGTGTGTGTATGTATGTAGTGGCTGTGCAGTTTTAGCTACTAGTATTTTCACTAGCTAAAAATGGTCGTTATTTCTGTCTTCTTTTCGTAGTGTCGCAGGTTACAGTTTTTGCTATTTCCAAACATTTATTTTGCCATTCAATTGTAATATCCAGTGACTTTTGGTTTGCATGAGTCTGAGTTTGCCAGCCAGTGCCCACACAGAGATCTGATCTCCATCATCCAGTTCGCCTGAATGACATGAAGAAAAGAACAAACTGAGACAGACTAAATCCAGAAGAACTGTAGCAACGTCTCCAAGATGCTTCAAGAGACTTGCCTGCAAAGCTACAGTACTGTTAAAAGTTTTAGGCACTTGTGTAAAAATGCTGTAAAATGAGAATGCTGTCAAAAATAAAAGTCATAAACAGATTTTCTTTATCAATTAACTTCTATTAACTAAATGAAATCAACATTTGGTGTGACCATCCTTTGCGTTTAAAGCAGCTTTTGCCCTAGGTGCACTTGTGCATAGTTTTTCAGGGAGCTTTGCAGGTAGGTTTCTTGAAGCATCTTGAAGACATTGCCACGGTTCTTCTGGATTTAGTCTGTCTCAGTTTGTTCTGTTTCTTCATGTCATTCCAGACAGACTGGATGATGGTGAGATCAGATCTCTGTGTGGAGCACTGGCTGTTGTCAGACTCCTTGTGCAAACAAAAATCTCACTGGATTATTACGATTAATGGCAAAAATAATGTTTGGAAATGTATACTGATATTTCCTACTGACATACTACAGCAAAAGATAGAAATAACTAACTTAAAACCATTTTTTAGCTGGTGAAAATACTAATAGCCTAAAACTTTTGCACAGTACTGTATATATACATATATACACACACACACACACACACACACACACACTCACTCACACTATAGTTAATATAAAATGCTAGTATATATACAGGTATATATATATATATATATATATATATACACACACACACTATATATGCTTTTCACAACAATTTACAACAAAGATGTTCTAGTCAAAAACACTTGATGAATTACTGTCTAGTGGCAGCGCATGACAATACAGTAGCTGAATGATGTTTCTGCTGTCTCTCCTGATAATATATATGGAAGGCCATCTAGTGCCTCTTAGAGGTAACATGTTAACAGTAACAGAGGTAACACAGTCAGCAGAGTTTACGCTCACTTGATTCACATCTCTTTCTTCAGCAATGGAGCCGACGGACGTCCTGCCACTGCATACGGCTTTCGTCCTGACGAGCCGTTCTTCCACGGCTATGGATCCACCAGATAGAGCTGCTGATAATGGCATCTCACCGTTCACTACACCACCACTTATATCTCCTAACGCTCCAAACCAACCAATCTCTTCCAGAAAATGTAAGCCCACCCTTGGATTTAAAGGCAGGTTTATTAGCAAGACCCTAGTAAAATGCTTGGTGATGCTTTATAATAACTTTTAATTATTCATTAACAGATCAGTAGTTGATGTACATTCAAATATGTAAAATGTTATTTTATATTCAAATGTTTATGTAAGTAATAAATTGACTTTTCTCACTGTTTGAATGTATGCAAATAATCCATTAAGCATTATTAGATAATATAATCATGCTTAACAGATTATTTGTGTACATTACATGATCTTATATAATGTATTATTATTTATAAAGGATATTATGAAGTGCTGTTGTTCAGTTAACTTAATTTGGGTTTAAGACGTCTTGATCTTACGATCTTAGAGAGGCAAATAATTTGCTTCAAGCTTCCACCAATAAAAAAAACAACTGAGTTACTAATGACTACAGTTAGATTTTAGTTTCAGAATAGTCTTTATTTATAGATTTTATGCTTGTTTGATTTTTTTTTTTTTTAGGTTTTAGGGAGTGCACTTTAATAGTACACAGTATATTCACTGAACTGGAATGAATCTGTTCTCATCTTCATATCCACTAAATAATAATCAGCTAAAATGTTACTGATTGACCGATTTATCCTGTTCTCATTAACCAGAGTTGACTGCATAAATGCATAAACTGCATTAACAGCTTCATAATGATGTAGCATCACTCACTTAATTCAAAATATCTTGCACTAATTGTCATGTATAACAAAACTATATGCTGTGTCTGTTAGATAGCTTATATAAGTAGACATTTCCTCCAAAAGATATTTATGAATTAACTACCTAATAATGTCCAGGGTTCATTGCTGTGAAAATGGCTTATGGTAAAGTCTTATAACACTTTAAGTAAGGTGCTAAATCCTGCCTCTGGTACAATTTTATGCTGTTGTTTATGTTTCTGATTGAGATGTAGCGTGTGTCTGTTCATTTTTAAGTCTTATTTTAGAGTACTGTAATTTAATTTTAATTTTAATTTATCACAATGAATTCAGGATCGATCTGTATTTCCAGACACAAAATGTGCCTCCTAACATCTTGGCCTTTGCTGCTATAATGATCCTGTGAGTTTGACAAATTAATGTGAATTAACCTTAACTGCCAACGGAAGAAATAAAACAATGCACTGATGAATTGTCTCGTTTTGTGGAAATTTATTTAACAGACTCTTACTGTGATAATCATATGTACAAAGGTACTGTGTCTCATTTTCAGAAAATCTACAGCATGGTACAAAATAATTGTTTAGTGATCAGCACAATCTCCTGTTATTTACTATAAAGAATGAGTTGTCTGTACAAACCAGCACAACACATTAATAAATTAGTCAGTCCACCAAAAAAATTGTGTACCATCTAAAAATTTAGAGTTTCTGTTTTTTGTCATTTAATTTTCCTCACATTTTTAAAAAAACAAATAAAAAAATTAAGCATTGAAAAGAACTGTGCAAGTACAAACAGCCATATATATATATATATATATATATATGTGTGTGTGTGTGTGTGTTTGTGTGTGTATGTATATAGTTTTTTGTTAATATGATATATGATTACAAAAAGACTGAATTCTGTTTACATAGGCACTTGGTTTCTATGCCAGTCAAAGTATTTTTAAAAATTCAAAACAATGTCAATAACTAGATCATTATTAAAAATAGTAAATGTGTATGTATGTAACTAAAAATATAAAATATATGAAAACACTGTAGTTGGTTTTGTTAGCAGAGCTGAACATTTGATAAAAACACATCAGAACGTCATTCAGACCTTTTTAAGGCTGGTTTTCAGCACAAGGTCTCACTACGTCCTCTACCTCGATGACCTCCATGATGAGATTTCTGATAGCTTGCACACTGTCAGCAGTCTCTTCCTGTGAATCTGTGCTCACAGCACTTATCTGGTTCCCCGGATCTGATGTTAAAGCAACAGCGCCCCCTACCGGACCACCAGGAACCGAGTCGAGAGGAGGTGAAACATCCACAGCAGGACTGTCCTGAGTTTCATTTCTGTTCTCATCACCAGAAGACGCTGCCTCACACGCCTTGTTATCCTCAACCTCAACAACATGCTCATTGGAAACACTGGCATCCACAGCAGTGTCTTCAACACATATGTCTGGGAGAACTTGGGGCTTGATTGTCAAGTTAACGTCAGGTTGGACGATATGGTCACATTCCTCTTTGATTTCAGACTTAGGAGGACTTGCACCTTCACTTTCTTCATCTCCTTCCACATTTAGGGTTTCAGAGGCGATCACGAGAGGAGCAGGAGTTTCTTCAGCTGTTGAGTTGAGATAGACTGCTCGGTCTGTACTAACAGAAGATCCTTCTGTAATGTCATCATTCGCTTTAGAAGAAGGTGTCTCTGGTTGTGAAGATGAATCTTCTGCAGATGAGATGGTTTCGGGTTTGGTTGAAGAAACTTCAGTCTCTGAGACCTCTGGAATGGGTGATGAATTATTAGGTGATGTTGGTTGAGTTGTTTCAGAAGCATTTAATGGGGATGTAGGTTCTGGAGAAGACAGTGTAATCTTCACTGTAGGAATGACTGAAGCATCATGTGTCTGATGGGAGTCTTCACTGACGGATGCTCTTGATGGAGAGGTGATCTTCTGCTCTGCTTGCTGAGAGAGAGCCACAGAGGCCAATACTTGTGGTGGGCTAGAGGGGGCAGAGAGGGGTGGTGTGCGGCTGTCAGCCAGGCTGCTTTGACTAACACACTGCAGGTCAGTACTGTCAGCAAACAGGTTGTTCTTCTTCAGACTTGCTGCCTCCTTCACCACTGTACAGCAAAAGTATTGACAAATATGTTGATGTTGGTGTTTTGAGGTTATTCATATGTCTCAGACACTCAAACAGTTGAAACAGTTTACCTTTGTTAACTTCATTATTCAAAAGGTTGAGCAGTATGTTCTCATAGACGTTCTCCACTTGAACAAAGTTTGTGTAATCGGCAAAGACGAACTGTTCAAAATTCTGAAGCTCCTGCAAAAAACAGAAATCACCACTGTATTTGTGCAATAAGATCAAACAAAATCATGACATTTTACCAAATTCATTAATTGACACCAACACATCGTCTTAGCGTCAGCAAGGACAGAAACCCAAACGCGGACAGAATTCGGTATTAAAGTAGCCTGAGAGAGTTTACTGATAGTGTTTACAGTGCAGTAAAGTTGTACTAATTGACTTTAATTAGTTGGTTCTTTTTAGTTAATCAAAAACATTCAGCTCAACTGAAGCTTGATTCCTGAATGATTGACTCTAATGAACTGGCTCTTATTAGTGAAGTCCAATTCCTGAACGAAAGACTCAAATGTGTTGGTTCTTTTTAGTTAAATAAACACATAAAGCGCAGTACAGTCTGATACCTGAATGAATGACTCTAAAAAAAAAAAAGTTTTTTTTACTAAATCTAAAGATACACTTTCTGTTTTGTCAGAAGTATTTTACAAATAAAATGTCCATGTGACATCAGTGGTTCAACCGTAATGTTATGAAGCTACGAGAATACATTTTTTTTGCAAAGAAAACAAAAATAACAATTTCTTCTCTTCCATGTCAGTCTTCGCCGCACATTCAGGAGAGTACTACAACGCATGAGTGTGGTGCTGCTGACGCAGGAGCCAGTATTCTGACATAGACCCTGAATGTGCTGCGCCTTGTTTTGAATCAGAGGAACGCACACATATGCGCTGTGGTACTGTTGTAAATGCGGAAGAAACAGAGTAATAGTCACATCACCAGGACTGTTTTAACGATGACCTTACTACCTTTTTGAGCCTTGAACGTGGTAGTTGCGTTGTTGTCTATGCAGGGTCAGAAAGCACTCAGATTTCGTCAAAAATATCTTAATTTGTGGTCTTATGGGTTTAGGAACGACATGAGGGTGAGTAATTAATGACAGAATTTTCATTTTTGGGTGAACTATCCCTTTAAGTATTTGATCTCCTCTAAAAAGTTTAACAGACTTGTTTTAAATATATTTATTATTGAAATGATGTCATCAACTGGCAATGAATTTTTTTTTCTCTTAAAGAAATCATTAATAGTTAATGAATTAACATGAATCAAAACTTGAACCAGAATTATTAAATTCTTGACAAATTCCATTCCCAGTCATTAATTTAATCGGAGAAACAGAGCTTACTAGAATAACTCTACATAATGTATTCTGTTGAATGTTCAAGAATAATTTTCCAAAAAAATGTAATAGTGCATACAGTTTTGCAGGCAGGCGCCAGGTTTCTCTTGATGGCTGGCAGAGTGATGTCAACCAGGGCCTCCTGGAAAATCTTCTTCCTTACTGTG
Organism: Tor tambroides; assembly: GCA_021397915.2. Classification (NCBI taxonomy): domain Eukaryota; kingdom Metazoa; phylum Chordata; class Actinopteri; order Cypriniformes; family Cyprinidae; genus Tor; species Tor tambroides. The sequence goes on from JAFVLL020011586.1 coordinate 31,411, forward strand.
CTGCTGTCATAGTCAAATTGCTAAAGTGGAAAGAAAATTTTCCATAATGATTGTCATATTTATTAGAATTATTCTGTTGTCAAAATGGTGTACAGTTTGAACGTATGTGGGACAGCCAACCTTGAGGACACGCAGCTTGGCTTTCTCCATGACTGAGGCCTGTTTGTCAGGTTTGTCTTTTAAGGTAGACTGAAGCAGGAGCTCAAATGTGTACACAGCATTCTCCATCAACTGAAAAGAGTGGAAGAAATATCAGGCATGCCACAGTTCATTTATTTTCCCTTGACCTGTAGAGGGAACCAAAGTTCATGACAAGATGAGGCAATGCTCTCCATTGACTTCATTTTTGGTGGAGCAGTCTATATGACATATATGGTTCCAGTAGTTGTTTATAACCACTACTAAGGTCTGAAAATGATTTCAAAAGATTTATGCAATTACACGAGTCAGAAGGCCAGATGAACTATTTCATTACATGAACATAAAACATCTAAAAGCCCCACCAAGTCTAACAACGCCCAGTCACTCTAAAAGCTGCAGATGACGCCCACCTGCTGCATTTGACTCTGGGTGCAGTGAACAACTCTTGCCGCATTGGAGAACTTGAAGCGGTTGCGAAGTTCCTGGAGCTGTTCCTTCAGGACGTTCACATGCTGGTAACAGTCCTCCATCCGGTCACAACTCATCTGCTGCAAAGCCTACAAACGCACAGGCATGACTCATGAGAACTCAAGGGAGTCTGAGTTCAGATGATCGTTATTCCAACATGATCTAATCACGTCAGCTCTGCTTTCCAACACTTCACTCTGCTCCCAAAGGAAAAAATGACCTGATTTGCTTCAAGACTTGTGCAATGTAGCATGTAGCCTAAATGTTGAAATCAGCAGATAAATATTCATTTTAAGCACTTGTGCCAGAATGTTGTGTTACCACGTATTAGTAAATGCTCTCTTACGCTCTGAAGTTCCTCTGTGATTCCCCCCTGAGGGAAATCCTTGCAGATTCGGGTCAGCTCGTCCTCCAGCAGCAGCCTCACGGCCTGGAAGCCTGCGCTGACCGGACTCATCAGCTCCTCCAGGATTGAGGTCAGGTATGGAGCCACACTCTCTGAACAGTATTTCACGGCTGGCTCTGATACTAGAGCTAAAAACAAACAGAAAGAGAGTCAAAATGGTGCAGCACAACACAGAAGATAGATTTGGCATGTCTCATTCATTACATTTACATGAATAAGAATATTCCAATATATTAATCAAAATTTGTAAGTAAGTGTCATGTAATCTGATTGCCTCAACATAATATAAGTCAGTACTCCAGCTGAAGGTGGCCATACGCTAATATTGCCACTGGTCACCTTTATTTATATTGCACTTTATATAATACAGCAGCTTTACACTGTTAAACAAGAAAACAGTGTGTCAATAACACAAACAAAATTCAGTTGTGCTGTAAGTCAGCTCTAAAAAGAGGACAATAGTAAACAGTCAATATTTTAGTTAAAGTCAACATCGCTGGTGGCTATTAAACTATTTTATCATGGTAATGATGTCTAGGGCATTTGAAAAAAGTACATAATGAGCGTTAGTCATTAGCTGATGAATACACAGAATTTTAGCAAAAATTTTACTCGTTTCACAAAATTGTAATATAGTTACCACTCACTAATTTGTTTTAAACATATTATTCGTCACAGAAAAAATAATCAGTATCACATAAAGAAGAATATTATTCAATAATATTGATAAATATTAAAGCAATGACATTATTCCCCCTTCACTTAAAATACCCTGAGGTAATATGTTTCTTGGGGTTATGATTATGAGAGCTATTAAGGAAAATATATTTTTTAAATGCTTTGTTATTCTATAAAATACACTAATGTTCAAACGTTTGCGGTTGGTAATTTTTAAAAAATGTTTTTGAAGGCTACATTTATTTTCTCAACAAAAAAGTACACACAGTAATACTGCAAAATATTATTACAATTTTAAATATCTGTTCTCTATTTGAATATATTTAAAAATGTAATTTATTCCTGTGATGGAAAGTCTGAATTTTCAGCAGTCTTTACTCCATCAGTGTCACATGATCCTTAAAATAATAATATTAATATGCTGATTTGCTGCTCAAGAAATATTTATTATTATTATCAATACTGAAAACAGTTGTAATGCTTAATATATTTTTGTGGAAAGTGTTACTAATTTTTTTCAGGATTCTTTGATGAATAGAAAGTTCCAAAGAGCAGCATTTATTTAGTACAAATCTTTTGTAACATGATGAATGTTTTTGTTGTCATTTTTGATCAATTAAAAGCATCATTCCTGAAAACAATATTAATTTCTTAAAAAAAAAACAACTTACCAACCCCAAACTTTTAAAATGGTAGTGTATATAAATACACAATAGAAAAGAATTGACCATATATAGACTGTATAGACAGTCTGTTCATACCTTGCAGTTTAGTTTCCAGAAATGTTTGTGAGTTGATGATCTGGTCCATATCTGAGCGGATGAGCGCCTCCTGCTGTTTGGTGGCTTCTCTGCACTCATTTTTCAAACTCTCCAATCCTTCTCGCAGTTGTTCATGCACAAGCTCGTAGGTCGCTTCCACTGTCTAACCACACAAGGAAATAAATAGAAAACACATTCACCCTAAATATGGCCATCATAAACCCACTTGATCATGAACACAGAGCTGCCTTTGTCTACATGTTGCTAAACATCCCTTTATAGAGCAGTGGCCTATTCCAACTGGCACAGGCCATGAAGGAGAATTATTTTTCATGGTATAAAACTTTTATTGTTTTGAATGGTGTGGGGGCCAGAAAAACAATGGATTTACTTAATAAACACAGATCAGTCCGGTTATCCAGAATGGACCGGTCAAAATGTTGCCTGAGTGTGACATTCAACACATAGCATGTCAAAGTTTTAAGAATAGACTGATCTCACTGACCACAAACCACACCCTCTTCCTCTCCGGCTTCTTTCCCTTCAGCTTGGGCAACAGCTCTGTCTGCAGTGAGGGCAGCAGCTCCTCCATCACCAGGTTAGCCAGCACCTGCAGATAAGCAGAGTCTCTACTGAAGCCCATGACACCAGACTGAGTCAAAGACACAAAACACCCACACAGCACAGACTCATGGAGGACAAGCAAAAGTGGTGAATCACTGAGTTGTTGTAATGTCATAGCAATGAATCAGTCTACAACAGACACAATCACCACACAGACGTGGCAGTTGAGTCCTGTGTGGATGTTGAGTTGTATTTATCAGGCAAATGCAACTGCCTGTCAGTATCACTAAATATGATTTAAAAATGATTGCAAATTGTATTTATTTTTAATTATTAATACACATAAATACTTCATTCTGATTGGTTATTCTGCCATTTTTGTATAATGACTACGAATTGTTTAACTGACCAAACTGTTTTTCTATGATATGTGACCCTGGACCACAAAACCAGTCTTAAGTAGCATGGGGATATTTGTAGCGATTTTCTGAATATTTTGATTTTTTTTCCACCCACAGATTCCAGATATTCAAATAGTTGTAGGGTCACATATAATAATTTACTAATTATACAATACCATTCAAACGATTGAGGTCAGTACAATTTTAAATATATAATATATTTGAAAGAAATCTCTTATGCTGACCAAGGCTACATTTGATCAAAAATACAGTAAAAAATCATTTGTAATATGCTGATTTTTGTGCTCAAGAAACATTTATTATTAACAATGCTCAAGAAAGTCGTGAATACGCGGCAGAAACTGACACGGAAGAGAAGAATTGTTGAATAAAGTTGTTTTTTTTTGTTTTCTTTGCACACAAAAAGTATTCTCGTAGCGTTGTAACATTACAGTTGAAAGACTGATCTGACATGGACTATTTTAATGATGTTCTTACTACCTTTCTGGGCCTTGAATGTGGTAGTTGCGTTGCTGTCTATGCAGGGTCAGAAAGCTCGGATTTCATCAAAAATATCTTAATTTGTGTTCTAAAGATGAACAAAGGTCTTACGGGTTTGGAACGACATGAGGGTGAGTAATTAATGACATAATTTAAATTTTTGGGTGAACTAGCCTTTTAATATTTTTTGAATGGTGGTGTAATATAACATCCTAATTAAAGGTGTCATAGGTGATTGTCTTCAGAAACATTTTTTGTTATTCTGGTTGAAAGTCTCTTCACATCCTGATAGCAATCATTAAGTTAAGTGGTCTAAATGTATTTATCTGTATTTATATATTCTGTGGAAGGTGTAGGACCAAGAAATGTTCGCCCAATCAAAATGCTCGGTCCGAGCGTTTTAATTTTCTCTCCTACCTGCCTGTCAACGTATGTATTTGCAAACCTCTGTGCACCCTGTTCGCGCAGACATGACATGTCATCAGCGCGTTCACGTACGCTATTGCAGACAGAGCAAGAATGGCAGGCAAACATCAACAACCCGATCTTCCTTCCTGGTATTGTAGTACTTTCACTAACTGTGCTATAAAGTTTTCTCACCGGTGAATGACACATGATGTAGCCCAGCGGTTCCCAATTCCAGTCCTCGCGCCCCCTCGCTCTGCATATTTTGCATGTCTCGCTTAGTTAACACACCTGATTCAGATAACCAGCTCGTTAGAAGAGAGCTACGTGCATGAACTGTGTTCCAATTGACATGCTCCCTACACAGTGTTCCTACTCCCTGAGCAGGGGAAATCCGTTGAAGTTTATTTCACTTCGGATCATTCACTCACGGATTTGCACTGCGCAGCGTCTTCACACACAGATGAAACTTACTAGAGAGTGTGAAGTGTGACATAATATACCTCTGTAAATAAATACCATTTAAATTCACGTCTAGCACACTTTAATTGCCCTTTGTATGGAACATATAAAGTTAGCATTTTCCGAGATCTCCAACTGCACCTTTAAGTTATGTAACAGTGTGTCATTTATATATTTGTTAAGTAGATGTACATTGAGCACATTGTGTTGGTCCACATCACTTTGTCAGGGTTTGTTTTGTGACAGTGACTGATTGTAAAAATAGCTTATTTTACATGTCTGTTTTCACAACAACACCTTGCCTGCCAAATTAGAGTTCAAAATGGGACCTAACAATAGTTGGAGGAAGGCAGAGGTGTTTCCTTAAGTAGCTGCAGGACATCCTGTGAAAGACCCTGCTGTGATCTCAACAGGAGCTTTGGCATGAATTTTTGTAAGGAACAACATATCAATTACAATTTGTGATGCTTGCTAAGGCAGTTATGCGAGACTTTTGCGAGTCATTGCAAAGTTTCTTCAGGGAAAACAAAAGTTTGGCGAGGGAACACAAACGTTTTGCAAGCGTGTGCTAAGTTCAAGGGACATGGTGTTGTAAAATCTGAGATAGGTGAAAAAAAATTATATTTCAATGCTTTTGTGTTCACAAAATGTTTGCATTCCCTTGCTTTTGCGTGACAATCTTTTGTTCACTTGCATAAGTTTTGCGTTCCTCTGAGAAAACTTGAGTGACGATGAGAGCGTACAAATTTTTTGAAAGAATACAGAAGTTTGTATGTAAGTGTTAAGTTTCTTAGGGAAACATGAAAATATTGAAATATATTTTTTCCTCCTGTCTTATTTTTTTTCCTGTTACCATGTCCCTCTGTCTTATCTACTTAAGTTAGTAAATGTCACATTTTAAATATTAAATTATTAATTTAAATAATTCTACCTATTAAATAAATCATGTATCTATCATATTTACATGTTGTTGTAAAACGTTACAAACATTGGATTTACAAAAATAATCCTCATAAAATATAAGCATACATTTAAAACTTTCAGTCAAGCATGAAGTGACAGTCCATTGAGTCACAAATGGGATGTTAAGAGCGTGACACTCCTAAATCCCTGACCGGCAGCTCTGTCCAGTGACTCCACCAGCCTGCTGACCACACTACGATGCCTGCTTTAATAACAGTGCATTAGTCAGGCTATTTGTTCATCTCTGTGGCCACTACGTCATGACTCATGTGATTCATTCAAAAGAAGTGGACACTGCTTTTCTGGAAACTCATTCAAAACATGCTTGTGAGTAATATGGAGACCAGGAGGCCCACCTGACAGTCAGTGCCCACCAGCATATCCCATGATTCATAGTGACCCTTCTCCTGCCTGTAGAAGTGAATTGCCTTCAGGAAAGCCTGCACCTCACATTCCATGCTCTTCAGATAATCTGCAGAGACATAAGATGGCAGATGAATCAATTGTGTAATATAGAATCATGTGAGCAACTTCTCTCTTTTGGTTCCAGAAAAAAAGGAAAATGACAAAGACACAGAAATGGCTTGGAAATACCAAGCATGATGAAAGGCTTTGGTGTCTTACTTAATGTTTGTTTGTTTTATTTGGATCCCCATTAGCTTCAGCATAAGCTAAAAGCTATTCTTCCTGGGGTCCTACAATCTACCATGTGACAATACAATTTATGACATCACATTACACACCATACACATTACTGGCACATTTGAAAATACATATTATACAGTTTACTACATTGAACACAAAAATAATAAATAAATAATAAAAAAATAAAAATAAAATTTAGATACTCCGAATGGATCTATATCAAAAATATAAGATAACTAAGAACCCTCTAACAGTATCTCCTTAAATTAAATTTATATTAACTATTTAAGTTTCTTTGAAGGTAATATTTCTTAAGTGATGTTTAAAACCATGCAGAGTGTTTTGTTTGATAGTATTTGGGAGGAAAGTTCCATTCACACATGCTCTGTACCTGACTGAGCATTAGGTTGATTTGGTTTTCCTATAGGTAAAATAAAACTACCTCCTGCTTTTGCATGCCTCGTTGGATAATGATGTATGTCAGTACTAAAGGATGAGTTTGGTATAAAGTAAAGGTATTTTTGTTTTGTATATGTATATAAAAATACCATTAATGAATACACCAATCTATTTTTAACTTTAAACCATGAGGAGGCTTTCATGCATTTTATCAACATTTGATCTATACCCATGAGAGAGCCACCGTTGCAGCTTTATTCTGAATCACTTGTAGTTTTTTAATATTAGCTGATGAAATATTAGACAAACCACAGAGCAGTAATCAAGGTCTTGAAAAAAACAAAGCATGAAATACTTGTTTAACACGATCTGTAGTTGCTTAAAATATTTTTGTACACCTTTTAATAACAGACAGGTGTTGCCCAGTTTAGTTAACAGTTTCTGAACATGTCTGTCCCAACACAATCTATTATCAATCATCACTCCCAAAGTTTAGCCTCTTCTCTTTTGCTCAACAGAATTTTGCTCTATGCTGAGTTCAAGTTTAGGTTTGGAAAGTAAAGAAGGAGTTCAATCACTAAACAGGAAGTTTTAGATACATTAAGAATCAGTTTGTTACTCCTTATCCAGTCCACCACCTAACTGTAACTCTCTTTGTAATTTGTATTTAAATCACCAATATCAGTTCCTGCTATAAATGTATAGTGGAATCATCCAGCAATTGAAATGCTTTGCCCTTATCTAAAACAGATGGAAGGTCATTGGTAAGAATTGTGTAGAGGCTGACCCGGAACAACTTCCTTGAGGTACGCCATGTTCCACCTTACTTTTGAAAAGCTTCCATTAAAGTAAACCTAATTGTCTTCTGTCTGACAAATAACTTTTCATCCATAATAATACGGTTCGTGAAAAACCATAATATTCAGGTTTTTTAACAGTAAGTCGTGGTCAATTATATCAAATGCTGCAGTGAAATCAAGCATTAGCACACCTATTATTTTCCTCCCTCCATATCCTTGAACCAGTCATCAACCATCTGAGTCAGGGCAGTAGCTGTTGAGTGTTTTTCTCTATATGCATGCTGATAAATTGTAATTAAATCATTATTTATTCATAAAATAAGACTGAATCTGTTCATAAACAATTCTTTCCATTGAAGGTGGTAATAAACTTATGGTCTGTTGACCAGAGAAAGGCATTTTCTTATTTTTAGGTATTGGCACAACTTTACATATTTTCCATGCTTGCAAACATATATTATCCATAAAACACAAATTAATTATATGAGCAATAATAGGAACAATGATTGGAACTATTGGCTTAAGCAACTTATGTTCAGGCTAGTCAACACCAGGTGGTTTTTATTTTTGCAATTCATTAAAGTAATTCCACTTTAGAACCACTGACACTCTTAAATTTAAAGCTACATGTTTTACCTTCCATCATCTTATTTATCAGTATATTTGATAAATCTGTTTTATATAGCTGTGTGGTATTTTTAGTTGTTATTTTATTTATGAAATAATCATTAAGAAGATTCGCTATATCACTTGGACAGTAACAAATTCACCTTCACATGTTCTAGAAATGGCTGGGTTGATTTGTATTTTCCTCTTAATATATTATTCAGTGTATTCATAATTGTTTACTATCATGTTTATTTCTACAATTTTCTTGGTAATAATTACAATTTCTTTTTCTTCTTATTCACTTTAGTTACAAAATTTCTAAGTTTACAATATATTTGCCGAATCATTTGAATTAGATATAATTGCTGCTTGTTTAGCTAGATCTCTCTCTTTCATAAGATCTTTTAATTCTTGATCCAACCACGGGGTGTTGACATTTCGAACAGTAAACTTTTTTATTGGTGCATGTTTTTCTACAATTGTCATTAAAGTTTGATCAAAAAGCTGAAATGCTTTCTCTGGATCATTTTGTAGAATTACCTCTGACCAATTTATATTTCTGACATCATCTTCATATTGTAAATGATAAAATCTTCTAAATGACCTTTTCATTATTACTTTTGTACCTGATTTAGGAACTTTTGTTTTCCTTACAATTGCAATAAGATTGTGGTCACTAAAACCAACTGGCACTGATAAGCAATTTGAGCAAACTTGTAGTCTATTTATAAACATGTGGTCGATACAAGAAGCTGATCGAGTACCATCCCTTTTTATAGATATTCTAGTCGGTTTATTAATTACCTGTGATAATCCACATGCTGTTGCTGTACTCATTAATTTGATTTTCCTAGGACAGTCAGAAGAATTCCAATCTATATTGAAGTCACCCATTAAGTAAGTTTCCAGATTCATACTGCTAACATGATCTAACATATCACATATTTTGTCCAAATATTCACTATTAGCATTTGGAGGTCTATAACAACACCCTATGAGTATTGGCTTAAGATGTTTCAGACTAACTTTTAACCAAATTACTTCAATACCAGAATACATTAAATCTGGCATCACTTGGACAGGTATATGATGTTGAATATAGATAGCAACTCCTCCTCCATATATATTCCTATCATTCCTAAAAATGCATATCCATCAATCATTAAAGTTGCATCATTGAATGTAGATCTGCATGAGTTTCAGACACTGTAATACATGCAAATTATTTGGTTGCAGTATATCCAGTTAAATCACTCCAATTTATTCCTAAGACTGCATATGTGTGTAAGACCTTTCTTTGGTAGTTTATGTAACATATTAAGGATCATATTTCTTTAGATTCATACTGTTAGATTCTATATCGGAGCAAAACAATTTACAAAAAACAACTAAATTAAACCACATATACACATTCATACACATAAATTCAGACAGACAATTTTGTATTGCGACTCTAATTGTCAAGGTTGCAATAGGTGAGCTGAACTCCTCTTTACTTCCATTTCCATAACATAATTCTCATACATACAATTGTGATATTTTATCTGACACTTAATGCTAACAGTTTAGACAAAACATTAACAGTCCTTAATGAAAGGACACAGCTATATTTTAATTTCCACTATCTTTATATTTAAATAAATTGTTACTCAAATTCCTGAATTTAGCCATTCAATAATATATAAATCAATATAATATGTAATGCTATGGAATAAGTAATTATATCCTCAAATTTATGTCCATATATCAATTCCCCACTCCTCGAGATGTATATCAGGCAGTTCTATGATATAATGTGTCCGATGTGTTTTAAGGAGTCAGTTTATTTGGATGGTTCCTGTAAATTAACCAGTTCAAAAAGAAACAACTCACTGATTTGAGCTTCTGTGCAGAAGTCCATGTGCATCCTTAAAATAATTTTTTTAAGGCTGCTCTTCCTTAATTTTTTCGACTTGGTTTTTCAATATCTTAGTGTACATTTATCCATTACCATAATCCAGTTTCAATTAAAACTTTTTTGCTTAATAAATAAATTATATTATCTAAATTATATATTATTATTGTTAATCACATATTTTAAGATATAGTTCTCCTAAATAGCTTCAGCTAGCTACTTTCTGTTTGTAGCTTCTAAACTAACTTCAAAAGAACACCCTTTCAAAAAGACATTTATTGAAGTGTGCTTTTAGTATACTTACTTTAAACTAAAAAATAGAGAGAACGCTTTCAGTCTGCTTTTTAAATAAAGACAAGTGTACAAAAGTATATACTAAAGTATACTTGGCCTATACTTAATCATTTGACCAAGATTTACTGTACTTAAGAAAACTGTGTACTTCAAAGTGTACTTTAATAAACTAAAATGTGATCTAGAAGTACCCTAGTGAAAAATAAATATACTAAAACTTTTATTGTACTTTTAGTATACTAAACTGGTATACTTAAAGTCTGCTAAACTGGAACAACTAATTTTGTACTTAATGCACTTTACTTGTGCCGAAGTAGTGCTGAAGTCCAACTAAAGGCATACTAAAGTATACCTGATTGTGCTAAAGTGGAAGTATTGCAAGTATTCTGTACTTCACCTACACTTTAAATATCTTGCATTTAAAGACTGATATCATTGAAAGATCATACAATCCTCATCAATAGTGACATTAAAACACATTTTAGGCTTAATATTAAGAAATGTTCATTGTACACAAGCAGTACTCCAAATAAAGTTTAATTATAATTTTTATATCAGTAAGTCTTGAGTGATATGTCAGTAAATATGTTAATAGATTTGAACTATACTTATGAAATAAATGTATTTTAAATACATTACTTATTACTAGGGTATATAGCTAGTAAACTAACAGTATACCTACAAGTTCACTTAAATAATAGTTCACAGTATAGTTGCAATACAAAAGAAAAAAAAATGTTGTAAACTAGTTGTGTGTTCAGAATTTACTACTCTTAAAGTACACTTAAAAGTATATTTGTATAAACTAAAAAGTGGGGCAATTAAGTCCCAAGAAGTATTAAAATAGTACACTGACAAATAAATATACTATTAGTACATTGATATTAGTATATTTACTACAAAGTATACTTGGAAAATACAACTCTAATTAAGTTACTTAAAAACTAACTTCAAGTAGCTTGAATGTAGTACAACTTCTTTACATTATGAGTAGCTAGGAGTATCAACATTGCTAACGTCTTTAACCATTAATACTCCTAAGGCATAAACGCTAACTAAGGCATCATCACTATTATTATTTCTCACAATAAGCGTTTGTGATTTGTCCCTTAACTCTAAGTAAACTTTGGTGTGTATCTCATCCCACAGCATTTGAGCTGCAAACATGAATGATACCATAAATTGTGAGGCTTATTTCAAAGCATTTTATAATCTGACTTTCAAAAGATGACAGCTAAATAAAGTTATGCTTAATGTGAAAATAGTTTTTACAACAGTTTGTTTTTACTCTCTGTAGGTGGTTAAATCTCCTCTCACTGAGTATATGAAGCATGAAGGTGTGAAAGTCTTGTGCAGTTGTGTGATGAAGTAGAATATTATTGCACACATAATGCTCTGCAGAGGCAGTGGAACTGCTAAGCAGCAAGTACGCAGGAAGAGAGCATTGCAATTCTGGATATTATTAGTGTATCGCCATGACCACCACAGAAAAACAGTAGTAAACTGATGCAAGAGCAGAGGCTGCCACACGCAGCTATAGAGGTATCCTCTCATCAGGCTCGCTACTGTAATATAGCATGTGTTTAGGGTGGGTGTACAGAGAATTAGTCAGAACGGTTTCGAGAAGTACTTTCAATTTGAGCAACCAGAAATCTTTCCCCTTGGGGTATAATTCACAAATTTGATCATAGACGCAAAGTCAAAAGTGCACTCTGATTTGGTACCTTGGTTCTGATGCCGAATGCAGTCGTTCAGGATCGAGACGAAGCGGGCCCGCTTCTCCTCCTGCTGGAAACAGAAGTACGAGTCTCGTCTGTAAGGCAGTCTCAGGTACACAGGAAGCGGACCGGGAACCGCCACCACAGGAGCGGAGGGCTCTTCCT
>JAFVLL020011587.1:0-28956 GCA_021397915.2 Tor tambroides
GCCGCATATGGTCAAGGCAATGGATCAATCTGGCTGGATGATGTTGAATGTTCAGGAAGTGAAGGAAGCCTCACACAATGTTCACACAGAGGATTAGGAACACATAACTGTAATCATGGTGAAGATGCTGGTGTTGTTTGTTCAGGTAAGTCAAATCTTAAGCATCTTCACACATTATTTTGGGGGGAAATGTGCAACAGAAATTACATAAAGATTAATGAATTTCATGCTTTTACATATTTTGTCAAACTATTTAAAACAAACACATATTTCTTTTGCAGGTGAGCTGCAGATGCCAACTCTTTCCCTGAACTCAAGACATGCAGTTGTTTCTCCTGGAGAAAATATCCAGTTCAGATGCACAACACCTAAACCAAGATGCAATGCTAATGCTGAATTCCAGCTCTTCAGGAACGGACCATCTATATCCACACAGACAAATGTATCTAGTATGACTTTCAACCTTGTTAATGTAGACGTCTCACATCAGGGCGGCTACAGCTGTCGTTACGCCTACCAAAACAACATCAAGTCACCTTTGAGCAACACTGTTATCATCACTGTGGGTGAGTGCAGTCAGCTTAGTCTCATCATAGAGTACATGCATTAACGTATAAGTGAATTCATTCTGTAATGATGCTTTTTTTCCATTTGAGCCATTTTATAAAATGACTGTGTATTAAATCCTTTGATGTAGTTTCTGAAGCTATTTTATTTGTTTAAAGGAGTTTGACCTTATTGTATGAGTTTCTGTAACTATATAAATATATTCTTCTTGTTTTTTAGTGAACTTGCAGCAGCCCAGCATTTCCCACAGTGCTCCTGATGGATGGTTTGATGTGGGGCCTCAGGGGCCGGTGATCACCTGGGGCCACAGTTTCACTATCGTCTGTTCAACTCAATCTCAGTATCCTGGAGGCTCTTTTCACCTGTTCAGAGGATCAAACATCACCAGGACTGAGTCAGCTACCAGTCACTCTGCCTCCTTCTTCTTTCCTGAGGCAGATTTTTCACATGAGGGAAACTACAGCTGTGTTTATGAAGTCAGTGTCTCCTCACGCTCCTTCCGTTCATCTGCCTCTGGACTGCTGCTCGTCACTATCACAGGTACTTATCAATCACAAATCTTACAACGCCAGTGTGTATATGTATATGTATATGTTGCTGCTTGCGACTGTGTCAAGGATCAACCAAATTTCCAGATCCATAGTAAAACGTGTCTTGATAATTTAGCACTTTCTTGTAAATGAAAATAGTACTATGTGATTAAAAACAACAAAACAACAATTCTCTTTAGTGTTTGGCCCCTAGTGATAATTATTATAATATAGTAAAGGAAAACTTGTAAAACTCCAACCAAAACTACATCGTCACCTTTGAGTAACACTGTTATCATCACTGTGGGTATTTTCAGTTTTGTCTCATTGTCTACATCATAGATTGCATGCATCTATGACAACATATAAGTGAACTAATTTTGTAATGATGCCTTTTTTGCAATTGAGACATTTTGTAAAATGCCTGTGGATTAAATTTTGATCTCGAAAAGATGCAGTTATTGAAGCCATTTTTATTTATTTAAAGAAAAGTAACCATATAAGTGTATTCTTCTTGTTTTCTAGTGAACTTGCAGCAGCCCAGCATTTCCCACAGTGCTCCTGTTGGATGGTTTGATGTGGGGTCTCAGTGGCCAGTGATCACCAGAGGCTACAATTTCACTATCATCTGTTCAACTCAATCTCAGTATCCTGGAGGCTCCTTCTACCTCTTTAGAGAATCAAATACCACCCGGACTGAGTCAGCTGTCAATTACTCTGCCTCCTTCTTCTTTCCTGAGGCAGATTATTCCCATGAGGGAAACTACAGCTGTGTTTATGAAGTCAGTGTCTCCTCACGCTCCTTCCGTTCTTCTGCCTCTGAACTGCTGCTCATCACTATCACAGGTACTGATGTGTAAGAATCTAAATACAAGCTGGACTGCTGGTAAAAAAAAGTTGAACTCAAACACGTGTGTCTCTCTCAGCCTCCCTGCTTCCTGTCATTGGTGCTGCAGTGTCAGCTGTGCTGCTCTTATTGTCTGTCCTCATAATCATCCTCCTGCTGAAGAGAAGACAAAAGCAAAAGAACAAGGAAACTCATTTGAAGTGCTCTTTTACAAAAGGTAATGATTTTCTTTCTATAAAAGAAGTCAGATGATGTCTCTTCTATTTTATTTTTAACTCTTTCATCCTAAGTCACTTTTTTCTTCATCATTTTCCTGTACTTGACCCTCTCTATGCAATGTCTGTACTAGGTGCAGCAAATACATATTCAGGTGCATCCCATGATAACAAAAATGAAGAAGATGATGAGGCTGATTATGAAAATGTAGAACTTGGTGAAAACATGGATCATGATGATTCTGAAGAGGACTATGTCAATGTGGACACTGATGACTCTGAAGAGGACTATGTCAATGTGAATGTTATAGAAAATAAAAGTGTGGTATACAAATATGATGATAACATTTATGAAAGATGTTTTGATTAATACTGAGTGACTAGTCACTAATACTACTACCTACCTGAAGAACATCACTGGACTCTTGCTGGATCCTTTTCAGTTTGCCTACAGAGCAAATGTTGATGCAGTCAACATTGGACTGCATTACATCTTGCAACACCTCGACAGACCTGGGAATTACACAAGGATCCTATTGGTGGACTTCAGTTTGGCCTTCAGTACCATCATGCCTGATCTTCTCTCAGACAAACTGACCCAGCTCTCTGTGCCCTCCCTAGTGGATTACCAGCTTCCTGACAGACAGGAAGCAGCCAGTGAGGCTGGGGAAACTCACATCCAGGACTATCACCATCAGCACTGGTGTCCCTCAGGGATGTATTCTCTCTCCACTGCTCTTCTCTCTGTACACAAATGACTGCACTTTAAAGGACCCCTCTGTCAAGCTCCTGAAGTTTGCGGATGACACTACAGTCATCAGCCTCATCAAGGATGGTAACGAGTCTGCATATGTCAATTTTTCTGCAAAATCGGTGAAAAACAGGTGAAGTGGTTTTGAAGCAATTGTTTGATTTTGCCAGAAGAGTCAGGGGTTCTATGAATTTAGTTTGACAATTCGGAATTGTGTTTAAGGTTTTGAGAAAATTTGTGATGGTTTCGAGAAATGTGTTTCAGCAATTCAGAAAAACTGTAACAACCTGGACCTGAACACACTAAAAGATGATAGTGGACTTCAGGAGAAACCCCCCTGCACTCCCCCCCACTCACCATCATGAACAGCACTGTGGCTGCGGCGGAGTTATTCAGGTTCTTGGGCACAACCATCACTCAGGACCTTAACTGGGACAATCACATCAACTTGCCAAAAAAGCCCAGCAGAGGTTGTATTTCCTTCACCAGCTGAGGAAATTCAAGCTGCCACCCAGTTGTACTTGCCCGTCATTGAGTCTGTCCTGTGTTTATCTATAACTGTCTGTTTTGGTTCAGCTACCAAATCAGACATCAGAAGACTACGATGGACAGTAAGGACTGCTGAGAGGATTATTAGTGACCCCTGCCTAACCTCAAAGAACTTTACACCTCCAGAGTGAGAAAAAGGGCTCAAAAAATCACTCTGGACCCCTCACACCAAGCCCGCTCTCTCTTTGAATTGTTGCCCTCTGGCCAGCGCTACAATGCACTGACCACCAAAACAGCCAGACGCAAGAATAGCTTTTTCCCTCAGTTCCACCTGGACAACACATAACATCTCAGGACTGCACATCTGTACATAACGTCTCAAAACTGTTTATCTATAAATAGCACATTTGCATAGTCATAAATCTGTCTTTTGGTATTTTTTCTCTATATTTTTATTGCCATATATATACATATATATATATATATATATATATATATATATATATATAATTTTTTTTTTTTTTTTTTAATTGTCTATTCTCTTTATTATTAGTGTTATATTTCATTTTATTACCTTACATTATATCTATGTCTGTACATTTCCTGTACTTTTTTGTCTGTACACAAATTCCTTGTGTGTGTAAACACACTTGGCAATAAAGCCCTTTCTGATTCTGAATCTAAAGTTATATTTGATTACTCTATAAGAAAATAATATATAAATAAATAATTCAAGTGTACTGTAGCCTACACAGGCCCTGTCCCAAATTGCACCCTACACCCTCATGGCCTTCCTCTGAGTCCAAATTTTCGTGACATAATGCCATGTTGACTGTCGGATAGAAGTCTTCTGTGTAGCTCACCTCAGCGCAGGCTTGGCAGAAATGTGCATTGAGGGTGCATAGCAGCCGCAAAAGGGGCGCAAAATGATGAATGGAAAACCCTCCGGTCTCATGGACTTCAGACACGTGCACAGGGCAGCCATTGTAAGTCCGCAAGACTGTAAGTGCACATAAAGTATGCCATTTGGGACAGGGCCACAGTGAATGTTGTTCATGTGAGACCAGAGGTTTCACTTCCTTATTCCAGCGACTGAAGTGGTAGTAGTACTTGTCTAAACATGAAAAACCGTGTCTCTGTGATTATATACATGAAATATGATTTACAACTAAAGTACTCCTGCTGCATATTGAGTTAATACATCTCGTGTGAATACCATGGTATATTTGTTATGTGTGTATCCACTAAAGAGAGAGCGTTATTCAATTCATTCCAATGCAAGCTGAAGGTTGAGCAATGCTCGACTTTGTTAAATATCAAGCAAAAAAACGTCCTTCTTGAGCGTTTAAAAATATGCAGATTGTGCCGGAGTTATGCTGGATAAAGCAGGCTATGTAAATCATACTGTTTACAGTTTACACATTAGAGACTTTGCATTTGTTAAATGTTAATATTGCTGTTTGGTTGCCTTTACTGTGATTATATTGGCAGGGTTTATGAAAGTTTATCAAATTTACCAGGTTTATTACATTTACACTGTCTTTCGGCATTCGGAAACAAAGCATGCATCTTTCAATCTGTAATTGCATGTATATTATGTTTACATGTGGCGTGTGCTGAAATAAACAGATTAAACACGCCACAGGCACATCCCAAAGCAGAGGCGTTCTAGTGCTGACAGTGGCACTGAGTGGAGTTTTGCCACTCTAGTGGACATCCACCGTTAGGTTCAATATTTGCCTGTTATTGTGTTATTTCCAACACACTTGCAATATAATCTTCAAAGATACACAAAAAGATATGTTGTCAATTTTATAAACTTTTGTAAACCCAATCAGTATAATCAAAGGAAAGCATCCAAACTGACAACACTTGAACTGCGCTGCTTTGGGGTGTGCCGAGTATATTTAGTCTTTAGGTTTATTTCAGCACAAGGCCAATGTAATCATCACAGGTGCAAGTGAATACAGCTGGAAAGATGCAGCTTTATTTCCGAATGCCCAAAGTTAAGATATGTTGTCAATTTAATGTTGTAAACCCAGTCATTATATCATAATGAAAGCACTAAATCCAGGAGAAACAATCTGCATATTAGAGGGTTTTTTTAAAAAAATGCTTACACACAGTTTCAAAACTATGGCTCCATTTCTCAAAATTCTACACAAAAAAAAAAAAAACACACACACAACATGCAAAACATCACACACATCTTGCCATCAACTAAAGCCTGGAATACACTACGCGATTTTTGCCCCGATTTTCCCAGATTTTACAGTCTGAACAAGTTGACGCTAGTTGAGGAAAGTCAGAGCCAGTCTGCAGATTTGAGCTGACAGATTCCACAGAAAATCGCGTAGTGTATGATGGTCAAAGACTCCGATTTTTTAGCTTCAGACTTTGATTCCATCCAGTCGGAGAATATCAAACATGTTTGATATTTTCAGCCGATTTTAGAACACATTTGTCATGCGTCTCCTAGCAACAAGGCGCACATTTCTGCATGAGTTTGTTGTGATCGGAACAACTTTAAAGTCTGGTAGTGTATGATCCTCGGTCGTGTAGTGTATGATGCCCAGTTGTCACTATTTACAAGTCGGTAAGTGTATGATGCCTAGTGTTTTAAAAATCTGTTCAGATTTTAAAAGTCGTGTAGTGTATTCCAGCCTTAATCTGTTCATCCAGTGAACATTCAGTGTAAGTTCGTATCAGCTCTAAGAAAGGATATTTTCGTGGCCACAGAAAATGCTTTCCTACAGTGTTAAGGGCAGGGCAGCCGTGGCCTAATGGCTAGAGAGTTGGACTTGTAACATGAAGGTTGTGGGTTTGAGTCTCAGGTCTGGCAGGGATTGTAGGTGGGGGGAGTGAATAACCAGCACTCTCTCCACCCTCAATACCACGACTGAGGTGAGACCCTTGAGCAAGGCACTGAACCCCCAAACTGCTCCCTGGGCGCTGCAGCATTGGCTGCCCACTGCTCCGGGTGTGTGTTCACTACTGTGCATGCACTTGGATGGGTTAAATGCAGAGGACAAATTCTGAGTATGGGTCACCATACTTGGCCACACACCACTTCCCTTTTCCTTAATGCATTAGAGCACAAATTTGTGCACAAAAGTTTTATTAACTAAATGTTAACACATAATTAATCTAAACAAACAAACATACATACAATCACTCATACATGGGAAAGGGCAAATGAGACTTGATGGACTGGTTTTCCATCAGGAAAACCAGAGAATGAAGCTATGAAAAGAGTCAGTTAACCACCTGAGTAAAACCATTAGCGCCGTTTGTAACGGGCTCTATAGCTTATACTAAACCTCTGTTTCATTTAGTTACTGTAAATGTACGATACTTGCATTGCCTTGGTCATTCACGAGTGTCTGGATGCAGTCTCGGATGAAAGTCTTGATGGTTTCAAGGTTTTGGATTTGCGATCACGTTCTTCCGGGTTTGAAGAGTGATGAATTCCAAAGATGTTCTGACTCGATGGTGATTGGGAGTTTCTTCCCAGGTGGAAAGTGAAAAAGAGCTAAGAGAGACATCAGCTGAGATCCAAGTAGAATGGAAAGACAAGGCCGAAAGGCCTTGTACCAAACTCAGGGGTCCAGAAGATTTCTAGCTCATCCTCTTCATCCTCTTAGGATCTAAAATAACCGCCGACTGCGCTGTGTCGAGGCCTGGCAGGCGCGGTAGCGCCGGCCCTGGGACTTGGCAACCAGAAGATGGGAAGGTGATGAGAGACGAGTGAAGAGACTAAAAAACGAGGCGGGTCACTGAAGTGAGGCCTTTAAATCCTGTGGAGGTCACACCCCTCAGGGGTCAAAGAGCCAGTGGTGACTTGCACTTCTGGAGGGAAAGTTTACGACTCTTTGTCTCCAAACATGGTAATTTGCATATGTAACTGGACTGGATGTTGATGCAAAGACTACTAAAGATTCTTAGAACACTAATATGTTGCATAAGTATAAACATATAATATACACTCTCAATTAGATCATCCAAATACGAATTCATAGAGACCAAACATGGTATATGTAAGGTTACATGAACAAGTGGTTATATCACTAGCTTGCATGGAACCATGGCCTGTTCTGCCTTTCTGAGGTGTTAGATGCACTTCGGAGGAAGGGTCCATAGACCCTCATAGTTGGATTGTTGTTTGGGTGAGGGAGTGTTAGGGATTATTTGTTAAATATAACAAATAGTTGTGTGTCTGATTGGTACAGACGTTACACTCTTCAAAAAAAATTTATTTTTGTGTAGTAACTCTACACACAAACATAAAATAGCTAGCCACATACACGCCAAAAATTTTTGTGTAAAATATTTTAAAATACGTGTGTGTGTGTGTGTGTACTGTACACATAGTATATATAGCCTAATCATATATTGTTCGTAAGTAAACAAATTATGATGTGTTTTTACATGATCACTGTGTGTAGATCATCAGTAAAGAGTGTGGCATGTAAATGTCAGTGTTTCTCAAATTAAACAAAAGAGCTGTTAGTTTCGAATGATGCGTGTAATGTTTTGTAAAAAAGTTTGTTTTACAATAGCAAACTGAGTTTATAGCACATGCTTGTAGTTTTGCAGACTTGGTCTAAATATTAGGAATATGAGTGAATGATTTCGGTGAGTGGGCCTTAAGCACCATTTTTAATGTCTATGCAAAACAAAAACTGTAAATGCACTGCAAAGGTCGTGCGTCTAACCAGAAGGTGGCGCCTGCAGCTGAATGGCTGAAATCACCTATCCAACCATTTTCCAAACCGTGTGTCCAATGTGGGTAGAGCGTAATATCATACAGGTATACATTTCTTTTTAATCGATTATTAAACAGTTTAAATAAGGTTTATACATGCTTTCCATGACAGAGTTCGAGATATCTTTCCATTACTACTTCAGCTTTCATTACTGGAGCTGTATGGAATTATTTTTGTGCCAATAAAAATGAACATAATTTTACAAGAAACTTACGAAAATATAAGCTGAAACTGAATAAAATGTCTTTGAAACTGAAAAAAAAATTGCAAGCAAAAACTTTGACTTCGTTTTTAATACACTGCATGTTTTGCTATCTGTTTTCTACGACGGCGTTTTAGTGCCACCTTAAAAAAAAAAATCTAAAATTACGAGATTAAAGTCGTAATATTTCGAGAATAAAGTCGAAATTACGAGAATAAAGTCGAAATGTTACGAGATTAAAGTCGAAATACTACGAGAATAAAGTCGAAATGTTACGAGAATAAAGTCGAAATGTTACGAGATTAAAGTCGAAATGTTACGAGAATAAAGTCGAAATGTTTCGAGATTAAAGTCGAAATGTTCGAGAATAAAGTCGAAATGTTTCTAGTATAAAGATTATAGTTATAATATTTTGAGATAGGTTATTCTAGCCTTTTGAGCATGAAAATGGCCCGGATTGGGAGCGCCGGTATATTCCAAAGTCTCAGCTGTCAAAATATGTCAGTTTTATGAAATACAAACAATATGATGGCTATATTGCAATAATGTGTTTGTCAAGCGGCATGTGAGTCAATCATATTTCCGATTACAATAACGAACTACAAGACATTATTTTCATTATAAATTAGGCTAAACTGTTTTTTTTTTCATGCCTTATGATGTTCCTTCACTTTTATATCTTGCTATAAACATGTTAAAGAGCAAAAACACATTTATAATTTGTATTTCGTTATAAAACTGACAATTTGAAAGCTGAGCTATGTGTAAAAGCAACAAAGCACAAAATTGTTGCGATTACTGGGTGGCTGGCGCGCTACAAATAATCAATGGAAGACATTAAATATTATCTAGTCTAGTCTAGTCTGCTTTATTGTCAATTTTACCACATGTACAGTACATACATACAGAGAATTGAAATTGCGTTACTCTCAGACCCTAGGTGCATACAGTTAACATTAAACACTGACAGTAGACGTTCAAGTACAGATAAATACAGTTTTTAAACATATGTACATACAACTATACAGCTATACAATATACAAATATACACATATACACTGAGGACATTGTAGAAAAAAAGAAAGAGATAAAGTGGCATAAGGCACATGGCAGTTGGAGTGCAAACCAGTTAAATAAAACAAAAACAAAAACTGTGCTGGTATTAGTGTAGTGCAGTAATAGCTTAACAGTCTGTTGAAAGTGACAGGAGAACAGTCCTTATTACCAGACTATCCGAGGTAGTTTGCAGACAGTGCTGGATGAGGTAGTGATTGCAGTACAATGGGGGGGGGGGGGGGGGTGACTGTGACTGGGAGGGGATGTGGGATCAGGGGGATCAGAGTCAGAGTTCAGTGTTCAGTGTTGCCTGGGGATAAGAAAGGGGAGGGGGGGCAAGGACGGGAGGGAGTTCAGCTTCCTGACAGCCTGATGAATGAAGCTGTCCTTCAGTCTGCTGGTCCTCGCCTGGAGACTCCGCAGTCTCCTCCCTGATGGCAGCAGACTGAAGAAGCTATGTGTCGGGTGGGTGGGATCACCTGCAATGCGCAGGGCCTTGCGGGTGAGACGGGTGGAGTAAATGTCCTGGAGGGAGGGGAGAGAGACACCAATGATCTTCTCAGCTGCTCTCACTATGCGTTGAAGTGACTTGCGGCCGGATGCGTTGCAAGCACCATACCACACAGTGATGCAGCTGGTTAGGATGCTCTCGATGGTGCCTCTGTAGAAGGTGCACATTATGTCCTCATTTACAGTTTTATACCATGACTAAAACAGTTTGTGAATAGTCACTTAACGTTTACAGCAGAAAAGACAACAATATAACTTATGTTAACAAATTTGAGTCCACTTCAACCTTTAGATCGTTTTATTGCTGTTTAATTAAACAGGTTATGTGAGGAATGAAAGTTTGGATGCCACAGAGGTTTTGCGGAGTAGGTGGTGGAATTTTCACAAATTTGGAATTTTGGAATTTTCACAGAGAAAACAGTATACTTTAATGAATTGATTCACATACAGCGATCTGATCATTAAAGAGCTTGAAAAGCACATTATTGTAAGACACATAATTTGTGTTTCGCTTTAAAACTGATTTTGAAAGCTGAGACTTTGTTTTATATTAAAAGTACCAAAAGCACAAATCTTATTGCTATTGGGTGGCTGGCGCACTACAAATAGCGAACGCAATGGCAGACATGAAATATTATTTCCAAGCATACTGTCCCCTGCGAGTATGACACATGATTCTGCTAATAATCCTACATATATTTGTAGTGTATTAAAAAAGGGTTAAATAAGAGCGCTACAGCGCCCCCCAAAGGAATGTCGATTGGATGTGTGAGCTGATGTTCCTGTTCAGTCTAATAAATATCATATTCTTGATATTAAGCTATTCTTAAAATTGACTCTTCCTCATCCCAGTAAGATGATGCGGCCGCTCGAACACAACGTATTCAAATAGGCCTAAATTCCGGTGGCCAGGCAACTTCGCCTGGTGCTCTCAATCCAGGCCATTTGCATGCGCAGTAGGTTATATTATAACTTTAATTTCTACGATTTAAATTCTCGAAATGTTTAGACTTTATTCTCGTAGTATTTCGACTTTATTCTCGAAATATTTCGACTTTATTCTCGTAATTTCGATTTTATTCTCGAAATATTACGACTTTAATCTCGTAACATTTCGACTTTATTCTCGTAATATTTCGACTTTATTCTCGAAATATTACGACTTTAATCTCGTAATTTTAGATTTTTTTATTTTTTAACGTGGCGCTAAAACGCCGTCGTAGTTTTCTCCTCTTTCTTTCACTGACCTGTATTTACAAATATGCTTCCAGAGTTTACATTTACGCTTCTGAAGTTTTCGTTTACGGTCCTGAGTTTTTCGTTTGTCATTCTGGCACAAATCTCTCGTGGGGGCGGGGCTAGCAGAGGTGTGATCTCATTGGCTGCTGAGTTTTTGATTGACAGCTTCTTGACCTGGAAGTGAAGACGTCGGTGTTGTGTTTATATGTGTGGACGTGAGAGTCTGTAAGCGCAGCTTCTTGTTTCATTTTAGTAATATAAAGATAGGAGTTTTGTTTTTAATTTTATCTGTATGTATCTGCTGCTACTACTCTGTTGACATAAGCTTTTAGGAGCGAGAGAAAATGAAGGTCTATTGAGGTTTAATTGTACATTAAAGTACTGTATATAATCCTGATAATATTGTGTAATCTCCAAAGTTTTCGGAGAATATTTGTATATTCCTGATGATTATTTTGCATTGTAGGGTCTAATTAGGTTGTGCTGTTATAATTTAAAGAGAATACTAGTACCATATATGTGTGTGTGGTATTTATTATTTTATTTAGTTAACATTATCATCTACCATTTAAAATTGGAAATACATTTTTTAACAATCAACTCTTTTAATTGTGACTTTTATAAACCAGTTGAATGGATGTAATTGAAAATATAAATTAATTCAAATAAATTTACATTCTTTATTGTTACTACAGCATATACACAAGTATCAAAGTGAAAGTCTTGGATGCAGTCATGTTGTGACAGGAAAGACCAGGATCCAAAAAAGACACACTGCATGGTATACATGTAATGCACAGTATTCTCATAATATACAATACTATACAAAATGCACAAGTACATAATATGCAGAATATTTTTAAGGTACATAATGTTCATATATGTTTTAAATGATCCAATGATCCTTTGAACAGTTCCTGTTACAATATAAGTAACAAAACAGTGAATGAGTATGTTATGTAATGGAGTGCAATATCAGTTTTTACAGGGATAGTCCATCCAAAAAAAAAGAAAAAGAAAATTCTCTCATTATTTACTCATCTTCATGCAATTACAGATGTATATGACTTTCTTTCTTCACATAAACACAAAGATTTCTAAGAAAATAATCCATCTCTGTGAATCCACATAACACAAGTGGATTGTAACCCATGCACGTATGACAGTTGATTGCTGATAGTCAAAACAGTTTAAATTATAGTGTTTTTCTTATCTGTTTCACTTCAAAAGACACTGATTCAGCCACTGGGGTCAGATGGATTACTGTCACAGTCGCTGTGTGTGGTTTTTAAAGCATCTTTAGGACTCTTACCCCTGGTTTCACAGACAAGGCTTAAGCCTAGTCCTAGACTAAAATGTAAATCTGAGCTGTTTCAACTGAAATAAACTTGCACTGACTGATCTTAAAACATGTCAGTGCCTTTGTTTTGTCTCAAGATGCACACCAGTAATGCTTTTTTCTAAGGCATGTTTATAAAAAATACTTAAATGTCCTAATTGAACTATAGCCTAATCCTGGCTTAGTCTAAGCCCTGTCTATAAAACCGGGCCATAGAGAAGAATTATTTTTCTAAAAATCTTAATTTGTGTTCATCTGTAGAAAGAAAGTAATATGCATCTGGGATGGCATTAGGGTGAGTAAAAGATGAGAGAATTTTTATTTTGGGGTGAACTATCCCCTTAACAATTATATGCTGTTGGTTTGCTAATCCAAGATCAGCATAGACTAATAAGAATAAAGTACAGCCTCTTGTGTACTTGTGAATTGTGTGTGTTTTAATCTAGAACTCCAAAGAAATTAAAATATTTGGAGAATATCAGGTGTCTGAATATCAAGATCCCAGTTATTCAAAAGTGATGTGTCTGAACAAAATAAGATTCTTGTCTAATGGGGGCAAGGGATCTCTGGTACTCCCACTGCATCCTCTGAGTCAGCATCAGAAGTTTGCTTATGGAAAAGTTGCTTCACTCCCTGGAAAATGAGAAAGGAGATGTATTATAATAAACTGCTTTTGAACCACATAACAAATTTCATACTTCAAATATTTCAAACAAATTAACAAATAAAATACTGTAAAATCCCCTTAAAATACTAATATATACATACTAGTATTTTAACAGGATTTTACAGTACTAAATAACACAAAATTATGCAACATTTAACATCTGTAATACCACTGTGTAACCATTAGATGGCTGTATAACCCTATATATAAATGTATATCTATGACTGTGTATTCCCTAATTGCTTCAGGACATTTATTTAGGCATAAATAAATGCCTAAATAAAAATTTATTTTTATCTTGTGGTCAAGACGTGTCTCTCCTCCTCATAACCTCCACCAATCGACAAATTCATGTCCAAAAAGCTTTGTTATAGACAAAAATATGGTCTAATCGAACCAAATATGCTATAACTGAAGACAGCAACTGTATGTAGATAACCAGGTCCTGTAGCGACTGGGCTAAATCAAGACAACTTACCCGTAGTATCCAGTATCCTGATAATGTTGGTGATATCATTCGTCTGTGCTATTCCTAAGAAATCATCTTAACAGTGTAATGTTAGTGTAGCAGCAGATAAATACGATAACACAATAATAAAAAACTCCTATCTTTATATCACTAAAATGAAACAAGAAGCCAAGCTTACAGTCGCTCACATCCACACATGTAAACACAACACTTAAAGTCTTCTCTTCCAGGTCAAGAAGCTGTCAATCAAAAACTCAGCAGCCAATGAGAACACACCACTGCTAGCCCTGCCCCCACGGGAGATTTGTGCCAGAATGACAAACAAAAACTCAGGAACGTAAACGAAAACTTCAGAAGTGTAAACGAAAACATCCGAAGCGTAAATGAAAACTCTGGAAGGGTATTTGTAAATACAGATCAGTGAAAGAAACAGGAGAAAACAGATAGCAAAACATGCAGTGTATTAAAAAGGAAGTCAAAGATTTTTTTTTTTTTTTTTTTCAGTTTCAAAGACATTTTATTCAGTTTCAGCTTATATTTTAATAAGTTTCTTGTAAAATTACGTTCATTTTTATTGGCACAAAAATAATTCCATAGAGCTGCCAGTTGGCTAAGTTTCAAGCAAGCACAAACTACATAAAAGCGGCAGCCCTTCTGGGGGAACTCAGTGTCAGAATTCGCTTACTCATTTTCATTCACTCCTTCAAGTGGACTATATTAGTGGACTAATATAGGGAATAGTAAATGAGGGAGTGATTACAAACATTCTCCTGCCGCTGGAGATGAATGATGCAAAGAAAGGGTTTCTCAGCACCATCTGT
Source organism: Tor tambroides (assembly GCA_021397915.2). Classification (NCBI taxonomy): domain Eukaryota; kingdom Metazoa; phylum Chordata; class Actinopteri; order Cypriniformes; family Cyprinidae; genus Tor; species Tor tambroides. The sequence continues at coordinate 14,469 of JAFVLL020011587.1, forward strand.
CTGATGTGTGGAAGTACTGCATCTTTTATCAAAAGGGTCTTGAAAGGGAAAGAGATACAGAGCTGATCTCTCTGAATGTTGTGTTTTTTGTGGAATGGATGTAGAGACTGTTTTGCATCTTTTTTTTGAATGTATGTATGTTCAATTTTTCTGGATTGATGTTGAATATTTATTTACTAGGTTGAGTGGATCTAAAATTAATATAAGAAAAAGAGATGTTATATTTTATTTTGATAAAAAAGATATGGATAAGAGTCACATCTTTATGTTAAATCTTCTAATATTATTAGGTAAGTTTTATATACACAAATGTAAATGGTCAGAAAGGAAGCCCAATATCTCCCACTTCAAAGTTGATCTGAGGATTTATTTCGAAACTCTTCAAGGTCTTTCAAATCGGAAAGCAATCAGAACTATGAACACATTCAAAGAACTAAACTCCTCTTTTTTATTGTGATTATTGATGTATACCCTCCTTATGTTTTTATTTTTTTTGTTTTGTTTTTTGTTTTCTTCCAGGAAATGTGAATACCATGTTTGTAACATTTTATTATACTTTTGAATGTAAATTGTTCAATATATACAATTAATAAAAAAATAATAAAAAAAAATAAAAAAAAAACACCTCTTGAAAGGGTCTGGCTGCAGACTTGCACTTGCACTCTCATGCTGCATCCGAAAACTGAAAAATGCTGCCTTCGGAGGCAGCATTCCAAGGCAGGAAGGCATCAAGGCACGTCCGAATCCAAAGTTAGCTTCATTTCCTGTCTCATGAGATACCTTCTTCTGATCGATTTTTGAAGGCAGCATAGATGTATCCTTCGCTGGCTTTGATATCCCACAATCCTGTGCGTTCCATTCCGTGACGGTTGAGCTAAAAAACAAAGATGGCGTCTGAAAGTTGCGCTTGGTGGTTAGTTTGTGTTTAAATGTATATTTCTGATTAACTTTTTGCACTTTTGATGTTATTTCTAGCGAGAAATTAGTACTATAGTAATTAAATATTCATTTAGTTATCACCAAAACTCGTTCTATTTTGTTGTAGATCATTAAACCGTTACGCTGCCTCAGAAGCCTGTCCAAAATCAGTTTCGTGAGCTGCCTTCATGCAAAAACGCTGCCTGCAAAGTCATTGCCTCATAAGGCAGCGAGGCAGCAAGTCAGCTGCCTAAGTTTTCGGATGCAGCCTCAGACTTGCACTCTCAGACATTTGTGCTTCCGCAAGTGACGTCACTTGCAGTCTTTTTTATTTTGTTCCATTTATTGATCCGTATGCCATACATCCATGATCATTTGCCGACCTAATAACTGCCAAATACATGTTCTGAGAGAACTACGGCTAGCCCCCCCATTCACTACCCGCTAAACATCTCATAACATTCAGTGCTTTCTTACATTTAGTCAATAATTTTTCTACATGTTAAAGTTCAGTTTCTCATCTAACCACACTCCAAGAAACCTTACCACTGATACCTGTTCCAATGGTTTTGCATAAAGAGATAACTTAATGTGAACATTTCTCCTCTTTGTGAAACATATTACCTGGGTTTTCTCTACAGATATTTGAAAGCCCCACTTCTTTGCCCACTCTTCAACTTTATTTACTGCCTGCTGAACGTTCTTAACTAAGTTATATTTCTACCTCTTTTCCAAAGTGCACCATCGTCTGCATATATTGACTTCCACATTCCTTTTCCCACCTCATTAAATATATCATTGATCATTATATTAAATAGAAGGGGACTACATACACTTCCTTGTGGGGTTCCATTTTCAACATAAACCCTATAGTAGTCCTAGTAGTCCTTCCCACCAAAGCATATCATATGCTTTTTCCACATCTACAAAAACTCCTATTATAACCTCTTTATTTATCTGTGCTTTTCTTATCTCTGATTCTAGACATAATATTGAGTCCATTGTTGTTCTACCCTTTCGAAACCCACTTTGATATGGTGTGAAAAGACCTTTACTTTCTATCTCATATGTAAGTCTATTTACAATCAATCTTTCCATTATCTTACACATATTTGACGTCAAAGCTATTGGTCTGTAGCTTGTTGCCTCAGATCTGTCTTTCCCTGGCTTTACTATAGGAACAATTATGGAATGTTTCCATGCTTTAGGCAGTTTACCTTCTTTCCATATTTTAGTATACAATTTTAATATACTTGCAAGTGCAACATCCGATAATTTTCCTATCATGCTATAGCAAATCTCATCCTTTCCAGGCGAGGTTTCTTTTACACTCATTATTGCTCTTTTGAGTTCATACAGAGAAAACCCTTTATCTAAACAATTGTTATTTACTCCACATTTTTTAGTTATAACAGGATTTTCTCCAACTTTTTCCCTATTATTTCTTGCGTCTTCTGACAAATTATTACTGCTATGTATAGTATTAAATACTTTAGCTAACATTTCTGCCTTTTCTTCATTTGAGGTTGCAACTTCTCCATTTCGTAATGCCGGCATACTCTAATTTTGACGCTTCCCACCCATTTTCCTAATCATATACCCCAAATATCCTAAATTTGTACATCCCACCCAATGTTACTACAGTAATCCCTCCAATATTTCCTTTTTGCAGCTTTAATTGTTGTCCTTACAATAGCCTGAGCTCTTTTATATTTTACAAGATCTTTATATAAAAATGATGATTTTACCTTCCTGAATTCTCTATTTCTTTCTCGAATAACTTCTCCGCATTCTTCATTCCACCATGGAACTGCCTTCCTAATCCTTATTGTTGATTTCTTACCTATAATTTCTGTTGCTGTTGCATGAATATTACAGACTTTTGTATTATATTCTTCCATATCATCTTCTAGATTACCCATATTAATTAATCTCTGACTGCAGATATAGCTGAATCTTTCCCAGTCTGCATCTTTCAATTTCCATCTATCTGTATTCTCCTGCTCCGTTTTTTGAACTATAATTCCTATTCTACATCTTATTGGGTAATGATCTCTCCCTAACATTGATTCCTTTAATACCTTCCATAAACTTATTAGCTATATTCTCTGATACAAATGTGGGGTCTAGTATTGACTCATGCCCATTCGCAATATTTATTCTTGTACCACAACCATCATTAATACACACCAACCCATTTTCGTCCAACATTTCTTCAATTATTTTACCATTATAATCTGTGCTTTCACTACCCCATAGTGTACTGTGGCTATCAAAGTCTCCACACCACACTACTGTATTACCACTTAGCTCTACTATCTCTTCTAATAGTACTTTTTGTAATTTCTTACACGGGTTATAAAAATTTATCACTCCAATACCTCTTCCCTCTGTCCAGGTTTCTATAATACCTGCTTCAATTTCATTAACATTTAGAGCTCTAGAACATCTAGAACCTTGTTCAATAAATGTTGCAACTCCTCCCCTGTTCCTTCATTTCTGTCCTTACGTATCATTTCATAACCATATTTTAAAATCAAGATGTGGTTTTAACCACGTCTCTTGTATACAAATTACATTCGGCTTTTGTTTTAACTCATCTATATATTTTTGGAATTCTTGTCCGTTTGCTATAAGGCTTCTTGCATTCCATTGTAGAATTTCAAATGTCATTATATTATTTATCCATTACTTTTCTGTGTTCCTTGTGAATCGCCTACAAGAGTATCTTGTATTGTCTCTACTGTTACTTCTCTTACATCCAAGTATTTCTCTGCTGCTCTGATTATGATTTTAATCCTTTCCGTTCGACTTGACGTCTTAGCTGAACAGTTAACCACTTCTGCGATAAATGTTACAAACTTTACTTTGTCTATTATTAACGAATCATTGCTGATATTACATTGTTTATTTCCTTTATGGCTAGCCATACTGATTGGTTTTTCATTTACATCCGGTGTTTCGCTACACTTCACTCTTTTAATGGCTTCAGCATACGTTATTCCCTCAGTTCTCTTGATGTTCTGTGCCTTCACTGCTCTTTTCCTTATTTTATAACCTCCATACGCTGCGCTATGTTCTTCCCCACAATTGCAACACTTCAGTTTTGCATTTTCTCCACATTCTCCATACTGGTGTTCCCCTCCACATTTACCACATCTTTGCTTACTTTTGCACACAGCAGCCACATGTCCAAATCATTGGCATTTATAGCACCTCAAAGGAGGTGGAATATGTTCTCTTATGTTGTAGCTCATATATCCAACCATCACCCTTACCGGCAGTGCTTCTTCAAACTGTAACATTACAGATAAACTGTCTCTTTTCAATTCGTCCCTTGTGTATTGAAGTCGCTTGACCTTGCTAACCTTTGCATTAGTTATATTTCTTTTAATTTCTTCCTCAGTCACTTCAGTAGGAATTCCGTATATTACCCCTCTTACTGTTCTTTTCTTTCCAATTTGAACACTTCACCGAGTATCCTGCCAGTGATTTTATTTGTAATGCTTTTGCTTTCTGTGCATCATCTTTTCATACAACCATTATGCTTACATCATGCAATGTTTTGGCATACACAATGTTCCCTAGTTTGTTCTTTAATGCTTCGCCTTATCTTTAATGGGTTCCTTGATCCTGGTGATTCAAATGTAACAATGACCTTATGTCCCTCATTCTTTTTTATATTTTTCCGAGTGCCTACCTCGTTTTCACTATCCGAGTTTTGCTGCTGTGTTTTCTTCCTTTTCCTATTTACTAGACTCCATTTCATTTTAATTTTTACTTTACCACCCTCACCTCCTTCTTCCATCCAGTCCACTTCCTGCTCACTTCCTGATTCATCACTTCCTTCCATCGTCACTCCAGTCACAGTTCAGTGTTGCCCGACCGCTTCATGAGGAGCAGTCTAAGTAGATGCCCCAGCCGGACAATGAACTAAGAACTGAACACAACTAATAAAGGGTAGCTAATGAGGGACAGACAGGTGCAGATGATTAACTAATGATGACACAATGAGGACAGGAACATGAACTACCAAATATGGGCACATGAGGAGAAAAAACACAACAAAACAGGTCCATTGATAGTTTTCACGTGACGTCACACCCTTATAGGAACGCCCACCTGGAGGGCAAAACTAAGTGTGCTCCTCTGACTGCCAGTTATTTTTACGCAGTTTGCATTAAGTAGTAATGTAGTAAAACGCAGATATTAAAAGGCGAATTTCAGTAAACACCTTATTGATGATGTATATTTTGTACAGGCAAGAGGATGAAGCCAGAATATAAACGCAATGTGCAAAAGTTTCCCATTTCCCATAGAAAACCATTAGAAGGAAAACACTGAACCATTAAGGAGATTGCGTTCATATTCCGGCCTCATCTGCTTGCCTATGTAAACTATGCATCATTACAGTTTTTCTCAATTGCTAAAACACAATTTCTGAAACCTTGCTCCATTTTCTGAAACCATTAAACACAAAACCTCATCTTCAAGCACTATTTACAAAACCTCTGACTCCTCTCGCAAAATGAAACTTTCGCCTCAAAACAGTTTTACCTGTGTTCAAAATCAAGCACTGCTCTCAAATCATAAACAAAGTGATCAAAATGATACACTATCAAGCAGTCAGTAAACAATACACCAAAAAAATAGAAAACACACTGTTCAAAACATATAGTTCTCAGGGAGAAGTAAATTTTTAATCTCAAAACAAATGTAATATTTTTCCGTCATTGTCTTTTGATGAACGAAAACATGTTCTATCATAGTAGCTCAAAATTGATCAGAAATTACTACTCTGCTTTGCTCTTTGCAATTTTTTTTTGTTCTTCCTCCTCCTTGTACCCCTATTTTTACAGTACTGTACCCTGCATCTCACAAACTTGTCCTTTGTCTCTGTGATACTGTAATTCTTGTTCTTTGTTGATATGAACCTGCAACCAGTCAAAATCTATTGAGCAGTCAGTACTGTTAACAAATGGAAAGCACAATGTTCAGGGCCATACAATTTGTTCATTGTACAGTATACAGCCTACAATGCACTGTACTACAGTATACAATACTAAAAGGGACAAAAATCAAAGGAGTAAACATGTGATCAATGTGCTTCTTCTTGTCTTTGGGCTGGGTCAGGCCAGAGCACTTCGTCGACATCACAAGCAATATTGTCCCTCCTGAGGCAACGGGGGAAGAAGCCTCTTGTGTGCCGTATCCAGCCCTGACATGATTCCTCACCTATATCACCACAGGCTAAATCCATGGCTTGCAGCAGATTTACTCTGGTGTAGGGTTGTCTATCATATACTTTCCATCTCCAAGAGGAGAAAAACTCCTCAATCGGATTCAGGAAAGGCGAGTATGGAGGGAGGTACAAGTTCATAAACTGCCCATTGATGTTAAACCATTCCCTTACCTGAGCAGCTCGGTGGAAACTGACATTGTCCCACACTATCACATAGGTGGGAATGGGATTCTCATTTAGCTCTTGACCCTGCTGCTCTTGAACCTGCTGCTCAAATAAAATCTCTTAGATTGGCAATAAATCTTAGAAGGTGCTGGGTGTTATATGGCCCGAGTGTAACATGGTGATGTAGAACACCATGGTTGCTGATAGCAGCACAGATTGTGACATTGCCACCTCGTTGACCAGGGACTTCAACAATGGCCCGCTGTCCAATCATGTTTCGGCCTCTCCGTCTCCTCTTTGTTAGATTGAAGCCTGCTTCATCGACAAAGATGAAGTCATGGGGTCTGTCCAAGGATTCCAAGTCAAATATTGTCTGTGTAGAAATACAATATACTGTATTTAGAATTTTGTAAGTCGTACAGAGACAGTGCTATACTGTAGAGTACAATTAGGCCTACTGTATGCACTTCTGATTCACATACATTGTATGTACTGAAGAGTAATGTCATTCACATAGTATGTGTTAGTACTGTAGACAATCTGGATTACAGTAAATGTTTCTGAATGTACACTTACTTGCACATACTGAGCTCGCAGTTCTTTCACCCTTGGTGAGTTGCGCTCAAAAGGTACTCTGTATACTTGTTTCATTCGCATCCTGTTACGATGGAGGACACGGTCAATTGTGGAAATGCTCACACTGTCGATTCCCTGGAAGTGTGTGTTGTCTTGTATCACTCCTTTCTGGATTTCTCTGAGTCATATTACATTATCTTGAAGGACCATGCCCACTATAACGGCCTCTTGCTCCCGAGTGAATATAGCTGTCCTTCCACCTGCATGTGGCAGCCTTGCAATTCTACAAAAAGTAGATGTGCAGTTACAACAAATATTCATGCAGTACTATACATACAGTGATGAACTTTACAAATGTCTATTGAAACAGCTGCATATAGTGTAGTACAGTAAATTTGCGATTACAAAAATTTCCCCTGCCCCCTCCCCCTCCCCCCAAATACTCTCTATTTGTATTTGATTGTTGCCACTTGTGTTTACCAGTATGGATGACATGTGCATTAGAGTGCAGAATGTGTTTTGAGAATGAGAATGTGTTTAGAGTTTTGCTGAAAAGTCTAAGTGAGATCTGCAAATTGTGTTTTACCATGTGAAATGGTTTAAGGTATTGACAACAGACTGCACAATGAGCTAAATGAGCTCAGGCAACTGAGAACTTTGTTCAGCCAATGGGTTTTAGTGTTTTAGCAATTGAGAAAAACTGTAATATAGAGATTACTGAATTTGATATTTTAATATTACTGTTTTAAACATATTAAGGCACTTTAAGTGTCTTTACAACGTTTTGTCGCACCGTTTAATGATTTAAATATTGCCGCAGGTGCTTAATATGTATTGCAAATGGCCAAAACTTGCATTTTGTTCACATACCTTTGTTTTATTCTTTTGAGAGGTGATCTAAATATTTGCGGCTGTGAAACAGATGGAAAATTGACAGGTTTGTCTTGCAGTTCTATGGATGTTTTGCCCTGCAAGTCTTTGAATAGGTCTGACAACATCTATGCCACCACAGGCCAGTTCTTCCACATGACATAGGCTTGAAATTCTACACAAGGAAATATTGAAATGACCAAAATACAGTGTATAAAAATACACTGTAAAACATACAGTGTAAAATACAGTGTGCTAAAAAAAGTTGGCTTCCACTATTCTTTTGCTGTTCCTTTGAACTTTCCAACTGATTATGGGGGCCACAGAGAATCTGCTCAAATTAGGTTGAACTCTTTGTGCTGCTTCTGTCATTCCATCCATCCTCCTCTTCCTCCCCCTCTTATAGGCACTCTTCCTCTACCTGTCAGATTGATGGATGCACCTGTTGTCAGGCTTGTGTTATGTCTTGTGTTTTGTTCCCCATGTGCTCCCTGTGTCACAGTGTTCATGCCCTAATTTGGTCCTTCCTGTTTCCTGTCCTCATTTTTAATCATTAGTGTCCAGCCGTGTTTATTAATCATCTCATTTGCCTCCCTTTACTTAAGCCCTGTGTCTTCCCTTGTCCAGGGTCCGGTATTGTTCGTCTTACCTGTGCTACGTGTGTGTCTCCTGGCTTCCCTGTGTGTCCCTTTCAATTTAGATGAATAAAGACTGTTATAGTTGTGAAACTCCTACATCTCCAGCACAGTAGCGCACCCATGACACCCGTGCCTTCTGTGCAATTTGTACTGGCTTATATTTTGTATATTCACATATTTAGAAACAAGTGTGAATAATCGATGACAGCTGTTGTGCTTAACTTTAGCTTTCCTGTGTTTAGGGTTTTGCATCACAAGTTCATCACAGTGCAAACTGTTTTAGTGAGTAAGAATGTGTTGAGTTGTTCAAAAAAAGTGTGCATGAGATCTACAAACAGTGTCTAAACTACCTGAACTTGTTTAAGGTTTTGCAGAAAGAGTGATTTATTTGACAAATTGGTTTAGGGTATTAAGAATGTGGTTCAGAGAATGGGGTTTAGTGTCTTAGCAAATGTGAAAAACTGTAATATTGTACCAGTTTACAACAGCTTTGCCTCTGCATCATGTCTGCTGAACCCATCACCACGAACCTTTAATTCGTGCGGCAGACAGAAATGACTTCCTCTTTAACATGCTCTTCCGAGAGTGGAGAGTGAACCATTTCACTGCACACGACATGCACAGAGCTTGAGTCTGTTCACTTATCTACCTGTTACAAGTCTTCTTTTTTTTTTCTTTTTTTCTTTTTTTTGATTCTGTGGAAAAGCTTGAATTCCCAGCGGCTTGTTTGAAGATTAAAAAAACAACATTTCTAATATATTTACTCATACATTTAATATATGTATATGATTGCAGTAGGAAATATACAACAATTCAATACTGTATATAATTTTCACATATGTGTCAAATTTTGCTATGCAAATAATATGATGTGCTCTGCTGTTAGTGATGCAACCAATCATTAATTGGGCTCAGATAACATTATTATCACTGACCTCAGATTATAAAGGTAGTTAATGGCTAAGGTTTGTTTAGAAACAGGTTTTGGAAATGTTATTCCAGCACCAAGAAAAGATAATAAACTCATCATAATTCGCAAAATATGAGGGTCACTTTCAAAATCTGTGTTGTCCTGTTCATCATCCTTCCCTTCAACATCATCCTGCTCCACTGGGAACAAGTTTGTGGCGATGCAAGTGGATACCATTACAGTCTCCTGGATCATGAGCTGAATTACCCAAAGATGAGAGTTAAAGTGAGATTTCAGGGTGTGTCTGAGGTAGTAGTGTGTAGCATTAGCGCATCTGCCTTGTCCCTCTCTCGGTCTCTGTCATATCAGTTTTTATATGATAGGCTTTCAACAGCAGCTCAACAGGTTTCTGACAGTTCTTCTATTAAGGTGGCACCTCCATGTAAGGTGGTGGTGTGGCTTAATGGTTTCAGATTTGAGGCACTAACTTAAAAAGTAGACTGACTTGGACTGACAGACCAGCTCTGCTAAGCATAAAGGGTGGAAGTAGGCTGTACTAATACTCCGTATTGGCCAGTGTGGTCTGTCTTTAAATACACATATTTAACCACAAGTTTTAGAAACCTGAATATGTGTGAACAATGTGAGGATGTCCAAGTGCAGCAGCACATTTAGAGCACAAGCCCTCAAAGAGATTTCAACAGTCTCATTTGAAAAAAGCAACTTGTGTTTGCTTTATAAAGAACAAAATAAGCTGACAATGAATTACTTATTTGCAAAGTCTAGTACAAACTGACTAGCATGTTAAACTGCACATCAGTTGGCAGAATGCTGAAAGGTTGAACTAAAAACAAGTGCTGAATATTTAGTACAGAGAATATTTAGTATAGAGGGTAGTGGGTATTTAACAGATCTCAGTGGTTACTGAGGTTATTTTCTACATTAATATTGAGCCATTTCTCCTAATTTACTCTCTGAGAAGCTGAAGTGTTTAGTGAGACAGGGGAGGGATCAGAGAAATGCGGAACTGTTGTAGTTCTGTTTGCGAGCTAGTGTCTGTCTGACTCAGAGAACATGTGAAGAGCAACAGAGACAGACATTACGCACGTCGATCAATGAAAGAACAGAAATGCTGAGACCACTGCTTGATTTTACACTTGGTAAACAGTTTTTAAATTGATACCATTTAATTTATTATTATATTAAATGATATTCAGTTTTAAGTAGTTAAATAATCATTGATATAAATTAGAAGGGATTCTATTCAAGCTTTTTACAAATACGTGAACTCTCTCTCTCTGTGGGATGTTGTTATCACTGTTGTCCTGCATAAAAAGCAAGTTTTTATTGCAAACAAATTTGTCATATTTATATTATCAAAGAGAATGTAAGAGAAAAAAATGATGTGTTTAATTATCTACATAAAATCTTTGTGATAATTTGTATTCTAATGAAAGAACTCCCTTATGTCTTCTCTTTGACAGTCATGGTTTTGAATGATTACCTGGTTACTGGTGAGTGATCCTCTCAATGTCACAAAAGCTTTGATAAACATCTCTATATTATTGATAAAAGAATAGTTAACTTAAAATTTTAGCAAATCTGAATTACTTTGTTTTTTTCTTTGGAATACAAAAAGAGAAATGAAAAAAGGAGAAATGTTGAAGACTGTGCTGGTCGTTTTGTCCATGCAGTTGCAATGAAAATGGACTTTTTAAGCTTTCAAGAACCAGCTTATGTGCTGTATTCCTGGTCTTCTGAAACCATACAGTACCTTTGTGTGAGGATCATACTGAAATTTAAGTCATTATAAACTAAATTTGAGTAAGCTGTTAACTGCCATGATCATTGAGTCAGAACGTGAGAACTGCATCAGATTCATGAGTAAATCTTTCAAGAGAAGTTCCTAAACATCATTTCGGGAGGAGTGAACCCATCTAGTATTTCAAATAACTTCCGGGGATGTAAGTAGCCGCTCATCTTGCTCCAGAATCAGCTGTTTCCGCATCCCTCCACCTACCCAACTCTTCCAACATAATTTAGACATCTTGTTACCCATACTCATCTCCCAAGCATTAGTAGTCTGACCAAGGGGTATATCTAAGCTCGAACTGAAGCTGCTTCCTCAAGCCCCTCGACTGTGGACAGCAAGCCAAATACATTTAACCTTAATATCTTGTGGATTATATTGGCAAACAAACTTGAGAAAGCTGTTTTGTGAATTAACAATTCATTCAAATGGAACAAACTGTTCTTTCATGTCTAAATTAATGAACAGAACAAGCAGGAGATTTTTGTGTTCCACAGAAGAAAATAAGTTATGCAGGTTTGGAATGAAATGAAGCTGTGTAAATGTTACAGTGTAACAGAATGTTCATATTTAGCTGAACTATCCCTTTAAAGCAGACAGCAGGTTGTTTTATTTGAGAATATGGGAGTTAAATATTTGCTTAATTTTCTCTGTTTAACAGGAGATCAAAACATCAGACTGGTCAATGGTTTAGATGTCTGCTCTGGAAGAGTTGAGATTTATAATGAGACATGGGGGACAGTGTGTGGTGACTCCTGGGACATTGATGATGCTGCTGTGGTGTGCAGACAGTTGGGATGTGGAAGAGCTGTTATTGCAGATGGCCAGGCTCTTTTTGGGGTAGGGGGTCATCACAGGAGTGAGTTCAACTGTAAGGGAGACGAGTCATCCATCATACAGTGCTCTTATCAAAGGAATGTAAATAATTGCCCTCACAGTAATGATGCTGGAGTCATATGTTCAGGTATGAGGATTTAGTTTTTCCCTAAATCAAAGTGTTCATTTGCAAGAGTGCTGGTGTACACTGTAATTTGTGACAAAAATCTGTGAAAGAAAATCTGTGACATTTACAGTAAAATACTGGCAGATGTGGTAGCCAGAACTTTACCGTAAAAAATATGGTACTGACATTTTAGGTTTTACAGAGGTTTTACTGACATTTTACTCTTACACAACCTGAGGAGGGAATATAGAAAGTGCACAGTGTCATTCACACAAACACTAAACACCATCATGGTAACATACATGATATTGAAGTAATGCAACAAACATTCATTTAACAACAGTAGATGTAAGATAAAACTCTAATGTACACAATTGATAAGAAAAAACTAATTTTGCATGGCAACAATAAATGTGACTGCACTTTGATTCATAAGGGAGCTGAATAATCAATTAAAACGATTAGCTAAAAAAACACGGAATCATTCAGCAGAAACATTACAGCAGTAGGCCATTTTGAAGAAATGGTGTACTCTTGTCAATGTATTAAAATCTCTCCTCCAGCTTCTTCAGTTATTATCATTGGTGCTGTGGTAACAGCTGTACTGCTCATATTGTCTGCACTGCTAATCATTTTCCTGGTGAGGAGGAGACAAAAACAAAAGAAAATCCAAATATCCTCCTGTTCAAAAGGTGAGAATTATTTAAATGATCTCCTATACCTTTATTTTGGGTTCATGCAAATATAAATGATTAAACATCTTATCACAAGAGTAAATCTTTTTCAATGTACTTTGTATCCCAAGATGCAGTTAATAGGCAAGATTTGCTTCATCATAACCAGAATGAAGAGAATGCTGAGGATGACTATGAGCTTGTAGATATGGATGATGGTGATCATGAAGATGTAAACTCTGACTCTGATCAAGATTATGTTAATGTAGATTCGAATGACTCTGAACCGGACTACATCAATGTGGAAACAGATGATTCAGAACAGGACTATGTCAATGTTGATATTACAGAACACAGAAGTACACTGGGCAATAACTATGAAGATTAATGAAAGCTATTTGATGGAAAATATTACTGATTTTCAATTTTTCACAAAATAAAGGTCCCAGGACCTTCTGAATGGATAACAGCACTAAATACCAGGCAACAGTCCATTAACACATAAAAGTGCCACACAAAAATGAAGCCAGAATTGCCAGTCAAGGAAAAAGTCAGCAGAATATCCAATAATCAGTGTCCAAGTATGAATTATTCTTTGTATATGAAGAGAACAAAGACTGTTTGGACATTATTAAGCACTAATATTAAATAAGAGACTTATGAATTCTCTAGAAATCTCTGGAATGTGAATGTGGATTCTCTTTTCCTGTAGCAAAGTATCAGTTTGTCTACTTCGCTGAAAATGGTGGCACTATCAAATTAGCAGTTGTTAACAGAGCTTCAGCAACAAGTATGAACATTTAAGTGTTTTTGACAGCTTTTCAAGATGTGTTCTATAAAAAAGCAAGCGATAAGGAACCTCAAAGAGAAAGCAGTAGCTGTATCCGTTCACAGTGTGACAACTACCCACAACCCCTCTGCTGTGTGTGTTCCTCTCTCAGTTGCTGTTATTGTTAGATACCCGCGAATGAGTTACTGTTACTCTGTGATGTCTGCCTTTTATCAGGACTGCCCACTGGATACCTAAATAATTTTATTTAAATTAAAATAAGTTTAAACATCAGTTTAAATTAACAGTTTAATATATGTTTGTACTTTGCACAAGTTTCCTCTGAATATAGCTGTCATGTTATAAAGTTACAACTGCAGATACACTGTAAGCCAGTTAATATCCAGACTAAGGAAATGTGAACATGTTTCACAGTCTCTGCACTCTGTGCCCAAAAGGGCACTTCCTCAAATCTGCTTCACAGCATAACCAGTGTGTTAACATGTTCTGAGAACAGAGCTAATCTCCGAATGTGTTAAAAATGCATCCAGCAAAATCAGAAAAATGATTAGGAAATCCCACTGAATGCTATACTTCAACTCCATTTCAGAGTGCTGCATATCGGATGTGGTTTCTTTGTTCCCTGTTGTAATTTCTATCACATGTAAACAGTTTGTTTCACTTCTTTGCAGATATCATTTTGACGTTTTGCCAGTGATGGGCAGTAGCGTCGCTACAAGTAGTGACGCTACTAGTTTAACTACATTTCTCAGTAGCGTGGTGGTAGCGTCGCTGCTTTCCGAATCAAATAGCTTTTCAGTAGCGAAGCTCTTTTTTTGATCAAGTAGCGCGGTAGCGTCAACAAAAGCTAACGTTACATTTTCCAAAGAAAGCATTCTGAAACTCGAGCTCAAATCGGAAATATAACTGCTACGGATCACTGATCCTGGATCAGTAAGTGACGCCACAGCCA